>LOEQ01002696.1:41832-53085 GCA_001685075.1 Bramus lutescens
GGGGAGGGGTGTCAGGGGGAAGGAGATTGATTGAAAGCAGATTGCCTTTTTGCCCAGGGAGAGTTATTAGGTACATTATCATGGCAACCTTGAAGAAGCCATATTGTTCCAATCTGCCCTGTATCTGATTTGAAGATTTACGGCCTCCCCCTTTTGTGCCAATGATCATTTCCCTCCATTTTGTTTTCCATACAATGGAAGCCCACATATTGAAAATGTTTGAATGTTGTCAGAATTGATGGACGGCGAGATGTTGCCTCTCCAGCCCTGTATCAGCACTGGAAGATGCGCTCTGGTGTCCCATGTTTGAGGAAGCCTCCCATGCCACCCAGGAGCATGCGAAAAGGACAGCAAATGGGGAAAACACTTGAAAATCCCTCAGGCGGTAGTTTCAGGGAGGATATTGTTTCAGAAAGAAAAATAATCCGCAATGTTTATTCTCCTATCTATTCAAAATATGATTGGAAGTATTTTATAATTGGGAGCAGAGTACTAGGTCCTTCGAGGCAGTGAATATTCATGGGGCATGTCTGACGAAGGTCAAAAGATCCCTGTCCAAAATGATCTCTGCTGGCTTCCACAACACCTACAGACCTGTTGGGTGAGATTCATACTGTGATGTCAGACACAAGTTAATTAAATAGTCTCAAACGGCTCTCACCAATGTTTCATTTGAGGAGCAACCATTCAGAGTGTTACAGGCACTGTAAAGAGTGCTTGATTCATTAGGTTGTCTCCAAGATTTACTGAGAGAGATAATACAATGATGTGCCCCTTCAAGGAGCAGCGTCAGAATTAAAAATGGTAGGAACTGGGAGACATCTTTACATCAGTACATAGTAGTATGTGGTCCATATAATTCCATCTAATCCTCAACTTCATGTTCTTACCACCAGCATCTCTTTAGACAGCCCCTCTAAAGCTGTTCCTTTGAGATGCATCTCTGATGTCCACAGGAAGTAAAAGGAACTAACCCAGGATGCAGTCCAGGTGGGAGACTCCAGTACTCACAGAGATGAAGCTGATGGGTGAAGATTTGTACCTCTCAGCTTCTGCTCCCTCAAGACAGGCAGGATTGATTATTGTGCGGTAGAGAAGATATTTTAAGAGTTCTCAAAGGTTCAGAGAGTTATGTCATGGTAACAGGGTGGACAGAGATGAACTCAACACATCACAGTTTCTCAGCATCTCTAGACTACGCTACACCTGATCAGTTGACCCAGAGGGGTCAAAGAAACAAAAACTAAATAACACAGAAATCACCAACAGCATTGTTCATAGGCTCTAAACCAAACTTCAACTTCAACTAGTCATACAGTCTGACTAGACAAGGGGCTGCGAAAATAATGCAAATATCTGTACCAGAGCTTGCTCTCCTGTGAAGCTGAGGACTCTCTCACCAGTCCAGGAATCTGAAGGATAACAAAGACATGGCCCATTTACAGGAGAGCTATTTAAGTGGGCCACATGATGAGGTATCTAAAGCCATTCTTATCTGTGGCTCCGGATATAGACTCTTTGAGCCCAATACCAATCTTCATGCCTGGATTCTATGTGGCCTGGCCACTTAGGCTGTGAAGACAGACAATAGACCTAAATCAGTGACCATTTCTATTTCAATCTGATGAGATTTGGGGGTGGGACAAAGATTGATGGAGTTTGATAAACAGATAACTTCTGAGGCAAAGGGAACATAAATAGAAGCTAATATAAGCTTAGACAAAAGACCCATCTCAGATGGACAAGGAAATATCTTAACTATTAACACACTGGTGCCAAATGGAACTTGGTGGAAGAAAGTAATTTATCCAGTAGTGATGCCGAGGAAGGGCTCCAAGCAGCGGGTTAATTAGGGATGGGTAGCATAGGTAGGATGTGGAACAGCTAAGGCATCTTGAGGTTGAGCATTATTTCATAATAAAAGACTACTGTATGACTATAGTGAACTCTCTCAAGGGTAACTGGGATATTACCACTCATTTACGCTATAGACTCATCATCTCCAAATATTTATGAGTGTACTCCTCCTACCACCAGGCACCTCCACCTCTAGAATATGGTTACAGATGTTCTCCCCAGTCACTCTACTTCTGCTGTTATGGTGGAACAGGAAGGCCACTGTTTCTGAGTGAGTGCCAAGCTGTTTCAGAAGTCAATTCCATGCCTGTGTTTTAAGGTGGTCTTGTGGCAGGAGGCTTAAGAGGAGGGCAGGGTTTTTCAAGGTTTGCATGATGAGGCACCAGAGAGTAACTGAGTAAGTTCAATTCCATGGGAACAAAAATCTACATACTTTCCACATATATCAAGTAGTACTTCTGAGAGTCAACAACCTTTGAAACATTCCATATCTCGCCATGACAGGGTGTTGGCAAGAGACCCCCATTCACATTTCAGGTATATCTTAGGCCTATAGTGCATGCTTAGTCTACTGCCCACGACCATTTGATAAGGAATCAGGTTCAGTCACTTGTGCAAGGTGAATATCCACCAAAGGCAGAATGCCCCCCTCTATTTGATGCCTTCTAAGAAGCAGCAGCATCAAATGCTGTGGAGAGGTCCTTGGCTGGGGACCAAGAGACTTGGGAGCAGGCCTGTGTGACCTGGAGCCAGTCACTATAGAAGACGAGGCTGCCTGGGCCTCCCCCACCAGACCCTCATGAGTCCCTATGGGAGGGGAGGGTACTAGCTCCCTGCCTATTCTCTAGTTCTTGTCATTTTATTTTTCTAGAAGGCTGCAATTGCTTCCTGGTTGATTTCCCTGTTTACTCTCTCCACCTCCCCCAGTCTCCCAAAAGCTGAAGAGCAAAGACTGAGGCAAATCTGACCACAATTAGGTCTTCCAAGGTTGGGGAGGTCTTAGAGCTCTCCTCAGCAGGGCCTCGTACCAGGAAGATAGTGTAAAATACATGGCTCTGGGCTGTTTATTTTTAAAGATACTATATCCATTTTTACTGGAACAAGTATAAAGAACTTAAAAAACCCATAGCTATCCTGTCACAATAAATCATACAGAGTAAATTGAAAATCCTATATAGCTTTTTCTGAATATATTGCACTCACTTTGTCAAAAAGGCAGATGAAATGTGGCATGTATTGATCTAGATGTCTCTGTGAAACTATAATATTTATATCAAATACATATGCTAGACTCTCCTCTGTCTTTTTGCTGAGCCTTCTAATGCCTCGCTCATCCCACCTCTCCCCAGCACCTCCCACCATTAGTAGCCCCTGACTTGAGGTGATTGGATTTTAAGTAGAGCTTGGCAAGGAGAATGGGTAGCATTTTATCACACAGTTGGAGACCCAGCAAGCAGCCACACAGTGCTCAGTACCCAAGGCTCCTATTTGCCCTTCTGGGTTGAACTTGAACTTTTCAGGGTGTATATCTTCATGACTCTCATGCAAACTGGACTTAATCTGCTACGTCATCCAGCCATGTCTTTTGGCTGCTTAGGCCACTGGCCCTGATTTGAGTGGTACCTTCACTTTAACTCTCTCCTTCTAGGGCATGACCCCATTTTAAACATGAAGTAAATCCATCTCCAACTTTTCTTCTTTTTCGTTTACTGATAAGCTGTTCTTAAGTGACCGTCTTCACTATGGGGAAAGATTGTCACCAACCATCAAAGCAAACTGACTCCAGTCTGCAGTCTTTATCCTCCCACCCTACCCCAGGATCTAGTTCAGCATGCATTTGTTTTCAAGATCTGTTTGTTGGAAAAAGTATGCTTGACTTGGACATTAGGCCAAAGCACAGTCAACATTAAACAGCAAAATGTAAAAATGGCTGTCCAATTCAGACATTCCAGAAGGCTGGAATCTTCTTCCAGGTGGGTAAGGAGGTAAAAATTGGAAAGAAAACGACACAGTATTTATCAAGCCAACAATCCCAAAGCCTGACTATAACCATTTCCTGTTGAAAGAAAGGGGGGGGGGAGAAAAGAAAGAAAAAAAAAGAGGNGGGGGGTGGGTATCCCAAGGAGTCTTCGGCTAAAATATTCTACTCTTGGCCACATCTACTACTTTGCTAATGAGAAAGGAAGGAAATGTGATCTGCCTCCTGGTGAGAAAGAGAAGAGAGCAATTGTCTTATGCAGCTGTCAACAGGAGTATTATGGAAAAGGCAGTCTGCTTTGCTGTTTCCCTAAATGGAGCAGACAGTGGAGCAAACACATCCAAACAGTTCAGCAAAGGCACTTTCCTGAGACAGAGCTCCAAGGTCAGGGAGCAGAGCATTGGATGACCCAGCAGAAGAGACTGGGAGCCACTTCCCAGAACGTTCCACACAAAACTGATGCATTTTGTTGTTTATAGCTGAGAACTAAGCCAGCCTAGAGGATCCACCACCATTCCAAACCATAATGAGATCTGCATAACCAGACAGTCACAAGACCAGAGTCAGATGATAGTCAGATGCCACAGCATGTAGCCTGCATGGAGTATCAGCCCAAGACTTGATAGATCCGGAGAACCTCAGCATAGGCTGGTTCTGCCAAGCAAACACACCATTCCTTCCGTCAGCAACATCTCACTTTTAATTACAGCTGGTTTTGTTATCTCTAATCAAGTTTCCACAACCAAGGGAGTCTAATTGCTGCTCAAGTTAACTATAGGAGTTGAATGAACCATGCTGATGGCAAAATCCAGTGATAAATAACCATGCATTTCTGCCTTCTGGATGACACAGCCCCATCTCTGGCTGCTTTCTGTCCTTCCTGGGAGGTTGCCCTTCAGTTTTCACTGGATTTTATAAGGTACTTGGGTACTCCAATGGTTAAAAAATTACCTAGTCAGCAAAACTCCATTTCTGTTGCTTACAGTCAGAAAATCCTAAGGGACAGATGCATTGACCCGTGTTGAAACTCTCTTTTAATTTTCACATGTATCCACTGTTCAAGTATTATCACAGCACTACCACTTTGCTATTTCTTTTCTCCTTTAATTCCTTTCAGAGAGGAGAGTTTGTGTGCATATGTTTATGTGGGGGCCTGTGCATGTTGAAGTCAGAGACTAGCATCAAGTGTCTTTCTCAATTACTCCCTCTTATTTTCTGAGGCAAGGTCTCTATTTCACTCAACTTGGAGCTCAGAGTTTCGGTTAGGCCAGATGGCTAGTGAATTCCTAGGATCTACCCATCTTGGACTCCCCAGCTCTGGGAGTCCTCTGTCTGTATTTTAAAATATAGATTCTAGGGATCCAATTCAGGACTTTATGCTTACATAGCAAACATGCTACCAACTGAGCCTCATCTCCAGCCCCAGGCAGCCTTATTAAGTAACTTCACAAGTGCGAGGCTATGACAAATTACACCTTATCAGCTCTCTGCACTCATTCACCTTGGACTCAGCGACCCTTTGCCATTTTAAATAAGGCAGGTTACCTTTGACCTGACTTCCTCCATCTCAGACAGCTTCCTGTCCTGAATGGCATTTTGCCCTTTAGATCAAAGAAGCTTTACCTGCCTCTACCTGCTGCTGCACCTGGACAAACACAGAGCAAGAGGGGAGAAGACTGATCCAGAGAAGCTAGGCTTACCCTTTGGGAATGGAAGTGGAGTAGAGAGAGAATGGATCCAAACACATAAACAGTGTATATGTTTTTCTTTGCAAAGGGTTTTGATATGCAAGGTGTGCCCCCACCTCTCTCCCTAACCCTCTTAGGAAATCATGCATCCTATTCTGTCATCACATGCTGCAGGGCGGGATTGACTTTGTCACCGTGATAACTAACCTGATACATCCTCCCCTTATCTCCCACTACACCCCAAAGCACAGCCTCAACCAGCCATTCTCTACACAAATACTAATGGTTCTCAAAATGAGCTGATTCCACTTGGAATTTTTCTACATGACTGGGGCCAAAGGCTACCTGTACAACCAGTCTGCTCAATTTCAGTTGGGCAGTAAACAAGTCACATGGGTTTTCTAACACTTAAACAAAGGAGCTGTGTTAGGTGGTCTTGCCCAACTGCAGGCTGATGAGGTGCCTTGAGGTAGGCAGGTCTAAGTTAGTATGCTCAGTAGGTGCACATACTGAATGCATTTCTATCCAGGCTATTTTCCACTTATCAGGGGTTTATCAAGATGCAACACCATCTGAAGTTGGCAAGCATCTGTACTGGCATCAGCCTCATTGAATGCCAGTATCTACAACTGCTGAAGGACTTGGGAGGAGCCACAGACTCTAAAGACTGCTGAGGCATGATACGTCCGAGCAGAATACTTGTGCATCTTAGGAAGAAGCAGATTTCCAAGTCCCCCACCCTGAATCTCTCGGCAACTCCCTTTTCCAGGGTTCCTTTTAGATCTGTAAGATTTTAGGCACACTGGTTTTCTGCTGTTACCTCTGTCCTAAACAGTCCCAGTGAGTACATTCAACAGTCTGAGTTATCACATGCTTTAGGAAAACTCTCTGTAATGGGCTCCTGCCTTCATGATTATTTCACACCTTCATGATTTTATTGTACAAAATTCCTGCCAAAAGAGCATCTCAAAGGGATGATGTCCCTGCACAATCAAGCTCCCATTTAGCTGCCACTGGTTCCTTGGGTAGTTCTGACTATACAAAGTCTCACACACTGTCCAGGAGAATAGTAATCACATTCTCCCCCAGAGCCCAGCGCAGTTCCTGGCTCAGAGCAGCATTTTAATAATTGTTGAGCCAGTGTGTTGGAATGGGTGTCTTCCTAAATCTGTTTCATATGCAAGCTGGCATGACCCTTTGGAATCAGTGAAAAGCATCATAACCCTTAGAATGGCATACATGTGTCTCTGATCCGCCTCCACTTCTCCTCACTGAAATGGCACAGAGGAGGGAGAGAAGATGACTTTTACTGAGAACTGGTACCCACATTCAGAGCAAGTCTCCTCGGTTGTGGGGGAGGGAGCAAGCCATTGCCACGTAATATCAGTACTGTCTCAATCACGACAGCAAAAGAATCAGATTTCCACAACTTTCACGCTGCATTGGGTTCTATAATATTTTAATACAAAGAGACACTGGACTTGGCCAGTTAGAAAGTTTGTTGTTTCACTTTCAGGGCATAGCGACAGCTGTGGTGGAATGAACCCCAAATCTATGAGGAACTGCTTGCCACAGCTCTGGAAAGACTTCTATCAGAATGACTGGCATGGCAGGAAGACAGAAAATAGGGTGCAACTTAGTCTCGGATGCTTACATTCGCTTCTGGGATTCTCAATCTACCCAGCAAGGACTGGTTCCATCAAACATGATGCTGAGCAGAAAGAATCTTTGGGAATTATAATTAGAAAAGTCATAATCAGGATTCCTTTATAAATGGAAGCAAGAATATTTGAAAGCAAATGTCTAGCTTGAATACGGCTTTTTTCCCCTTTCTTCTTTTTTTTTCCTGGTACTCAGTTCATCTCCCACCTACATTTCTATTCTTGTTTGGAGAACAATAGGTGGAAGATTTGCTAAGTGTGTAGAAGGGAAGAAAGACAGCAGGGAAGGGGGGGCCGGGGGAAGCCTTCATCCCATCAGCATTACCAGGAGATTGACTGACTGTGCAGTCAAGTCTCTTCTCAGGAGACATTCAAGTTTGAAAGGGACTGAAGATGTGGCTTAGAGGAATCCAAAGCAGATGCCAAGGAAGAAGCATCACATCCACACCCACCAAGACCCCTGCCATTGGAAGGACTTGCTGGCACACTATATCATGTGAGCCATCTAACAACAAATGCTTTGGATTTGTCTCTCGGTACCCATTTTCAGAAGTCACCAGGGGTCATTTTCCCCAAGTATGAGGGCAATCTCATTTCTTTTTCTTTTTACCCCATTCCCCCAAAAAGTTTAATGCTAATCAAAGCAAAATGCTTAATCAGTTCAAGATGGTCTGTCAACTTGAATTATCTATTTGTCTTCCTATTTACTGTATCTGTCTGTCTGCAATTCTTTGTATCTTCGTGAAAATCAGTTATTAGGGCCCATGTTTCCTTCTGACTAGAATTGCTACCAGATGAACCTTCCCGGTGATATGTTGATGATTTGCTAATTTATGGTTTTTAAAATCCAGGAATCCTAAGATATTGCTGGGGAGTCACGTGGGCTACGAGAGGAGAGTGCTCAATGGCTTTCTTGACAAGGGATCAAAGATTGTGTAAAATATAAGACTTCAGTCCCATTTCAACCTGAGCGATGTATGAGATAGAGAAATAGTAAATGACATCTTATAGGAAACATATCTCCTAAGAGCAGTCTGCCCCTCACAGCCCTGGGAGAAGCGAGAGTGAGCTTCACCCGAGATCCAAGTAAACAGGAAAGAGAAGCAGGCCTGTGGCATCAGGCCGTCTTAACACCACATGAATCAATCCAAATCCCACTCCTGCACACTGGAGGCCAGGCCTGAGAGCAGCTATAGTACTGCAGTAAGATTCTCCTGGAACTGAGGCAGGTTTAAAAAAGTTTTCAGGCTGAACTATCCAACCATTAAGGTGGCGAGATAGTATGGAGCTCAAGTGAGAGCGACAGGGCTGTGGTGCTGCTGGAGGGTTTAATGGGTGTGCTGGAATGTGTCTGTCCAGGATGCCAGGCTTAGAGAGCAGGCACTCAATTAAACACATCTGAAAAAAAATCACAAAGGTATGAGATGTGGTGACTCTCTTTCAGGCAAGGGCAGACCACAGAGGGGGTAAACTAAATGAATTTTTCTAAATAAAGAACCATATTCTGGACTTTTGAGTGCTTGGTTCGTTAAAGTATGACCTGGAACCACTGTGGGTAAAACCTGGAGGTAGGGAGAAGGTAGAGAGGGAGCTCATGTTGATCCAAATAGTGCATAGGCAGAAGGAAACACAGAGCAGGGTCTCAGGAAGGGGAAAACACCTGAGGAAGAAGAGCCTGGACATAGCTAAACTAGGACCCGATCATAAGAAACCAGAAGGAGACGTATATAGCCTTGAGCCTCCTGGGCAGACAGCAGTGACCAGGCGCGTTGGAGACTGAGAAGGAGATACAGTTATTCTCTGGATCCTTGGAGCATTAGGTCCAGATGAGGATAGAAAATATGGTCCCAGGTGCACTTGGACCTTTTAAATAAATTCACTGTTCTCTCCTGGAATCCATGAATTGTCACAAGACCTCAAGATGGTCCAACTTACTAATGCCAAAATTTTCCCAATGAAACACATAGCACTGACACTCTAGAAATGGCCTTCTTGCATTGGAGTGAGATGTGGGTTTGACTGTAATAACCATTCCCCACTCTAGAATGGGGATGTCACCACAGAGGTTTTTCTTCCATGCTAATCTTTGGTTGCCTGCTCTCCTTTTGTTTACCCCTTATCTTTTCTCTCCATAAGTTCTCTCTACGTTTGGCTACCAAAAATCTGTGGAGCCCTCTAAACCTGTCCTGTCCTCTCTCTCCCAAACACTTGGGCCAGGACTGCCTCGATTTGGGGCCACTAAAGCCACGTCATGGGAAATACAAGGCTGAGATGGCTCCCCAGCTGTGCTGTCTCTAGCCAGGGGTTACAGCTGATGGATTCCTCTCTGTGGCCAATTATTTTACATGGCCCTTGGCCATATGACCTTAGACCATGATCTTGTCAGTTCTCATAAGCTAACCAGGAGTAGAGTGAGTTACACTCAGAGAGGAAACCTCTGGGGGAAAACTGCAAGAGGCTGTGGGAGGAAACAGACAGTAAACCAAGGCCCCCAAGGCCATGGGAGTCTCAGGGTCCCCCAGGCCTCCATCGCCTCTGAGCTCCTCTCATTGTACATGAAGGGAAGGAGGATGAGGCAAAGGCCCTGTGGAGGCAGGCTAAAATGTAGGAGGGCCACTATACCAAGTAAGATTTAGAGTCTTGATCCAAGAACCAAATTGTCCCTAATATTTCCAACTTTCTTGGTCACTGCTTGAACCCTTCAGTGGTTAACACTCAAGTCTCTACTCTTAAGAATCCTGAGTAAGCTACATGACAGCTGGCACAGTTATAGGTATCCGCACCTAGTGCTGGGATGCTGACTGGGGTGGCTCCGGAAAAGGCCTTGCCAGGCCCTCCAATCCATGTGGATGGGGAGGAAGTTTTGCCAGACGCATTGATTAAAACTCACAAGGAAGCGCCAAGGAAACCCTCCATATTCTACAATATCCCACATGTGGCTATTTTATCCTCCAAGCCCGAATTCTCCATCTTACTTATTTATTACTTAAATAAATAATGTTCTTACTTAATAGAATTATAAAGACACTTATAATTTTATTCTGAATAATCTTTAAATTTCAGGCTTTTGTGTCTCTGCAGTTTAGAGTCATAAGTTACCTTCAGTTGTCTGACAAGTTAATGTGTTGTTATGAGTGGTTACTTCTGAATAAAATATGCACATACCGAAAGAAGTCTTGACTGTGTATACGTTTAAGCTGTTTTCTAGGCATTGCTGAACTCAATCCTGGGAGTGGCATGCGTACATGTGTGGATGAGGACAGCACATGCATTTCTGCGCGCACCAAGACTCAAAGGGCTGCCTGCTATTTTAAGAGTCTAAACTCCAGCTCTCAACAAAGTTAAGCCCTTTCCTTTCGCAAATGCATTTAATTTTATCTGGAAACTTTTTGACGTTCGAAATAGAACAACTGTAGTTTCTCATTATGTTTGCTGCCAGAATCCATGCTTCGTTGCTCAAGTAAAGACCTTATATTGCTAATTACTACCACATGCCCATATCCCAAGTGAAAGGAAACTTATTGATTCTGACAGCCCATTCTCTCAACACTGAATTCCAAATGAAAACTCAAATTTTGGCCAAACATAACATTTCATCAATCTTGTTCTACTGACTGGAAAAACAACATCAAACAAAGGGGTGCTAATGGCCCTTTATTACCATTCCTTTCCCAAGCTTATATTTTCTGATGAAAGATCTAAGTGACCAAGGGCTTCTTTAAACTACTTGGTAATTAGCTTTTGAACCAGGAAACAATGCATAAAGTAAAGGGAACAGAGCCAGTGTTGATGACAGGACATACTCTATATCCTGCAGGGTCCAGGGACATTGGAGACCCAAGGAGAACATTAAAAGCACAATGCATTTTCATAAAGGGACAAGAAAAAGGGGAGGAGGGAACCAGGCTAAAACAGTGATTAATGATTACAGAGCCAGAATGCGACTACAGGAGTGCTGTGATCTGCAGCCCCCGGCAGGTGGAGTTGTGTGGACATGCCAGACTTTAAACCTCACCAGATCAGACCAGGGCAGGCCACTGGGTACAAGAGGAGGAGAAGGAAGAGGAGG
>LOEQ01002696.1:74408-94546 GCA_001685075.1 Bramus lutescens
CCTGCACACGTAGTCACACTCAGTACTCAATAACTGGAATGCATGTCTACCTGCGCACATAGTCACACTCAGTACTCAATAACTGGAATGCATGTCTACCTGCATATGTAGTCACACTCAGTACTCAATAACTGGGATGCAAGTCTACCTGCACACATAGTCACACTCAGTACTCAATAACTGGGATGCATGTCTACCTGCACACATAGTCACACTCAGTACTCAATAACTGGGATGCATGTGTACCTGCACACGTAGTCACACTCAGTACTCAATAACTGGGATGCTTGTGTACCTGCACACGGAGTCACACTCAGTACTCAATAACTGGGATGCATGTGTACCTGCACACGGAGTCACACTCAGTACTCAATAACTGGGATGCATGCGTACCTGCACACTCAGTATTCAATAAATTGGGATATACATATAAATTTTAAAAACTTTATAAATTTATGCCCTGGAAATGCTAAAGCATGCATGGGCATCCTGTATATAACAGTCTTGTTGAACTTGTCCATATTGTGTTTCATGGTCTAAGCTGATAAGGATGACTGACCAGGTCTCTTCCTCAAGAGGGCACCAGATCTCACTACAGATGATTGTGAGCCACAATGCTGTTGCTGGGAATTGAACTCAGGACCTTTGGAAAAGCAGTCAGTGCTTTAACCACTGAGAGATATCTCCAGCTGGAGATACATATGTACCTGCACACACAATCACTCTCAGTAATCAATAATCTGGGATAATGCCTGCCTGCACACGTATTCACACTCAGTACTCAATAAACTCTTCTTAATAACAACCATTTAACAATTGCTAATACTGTTCACATTATTTGGATAGAAAAAAATCTCACTAAATTCAAACTATGGTAATCATCTAAGTTAGATTTACCTAAAAAAATGAAATAAAATAAGAAAAGAATAAGAAAATGAATAAACAGAGATGGGAATTGTGGCATATATTTAAGGCACTTGGCTTAAAGGCAGGCAAGTCTCTGTGAGAAAGAGGACAGTCTTGTTTATATAGGCATTCTAGGCCAACAGGGATACAATGATTCCTTGTCTCAAAAAGCAAAGAAAGAAGAGAAAAGAAAGAAAGAAGGAAGGAAGGAAAAAGAGAGGAGAAGAAGAATGAGAGAGAGAAAAGAAGACAAGAAGATGAGTAGAGAAGAGCAATACTCTTATAAGAATTTAGTAGGTGATAAAGAAGTAATCACAAATCAAGCATGAGACTAGTTTTCAGGATAACTGGTTGGCAGTGGGAAAGAAATTCAGTCATTTTATATCAAATTTAAAACAACTCAAGATGAATTAAAAACCAAATGCAAATAATAACACATAGAAAACTAGAAGAAATGTACTTGTGTCCTTATTAGACTGTCTAAAACAAGAGGAGAAAAGAATCTGAAAAGTTCTGAAATATCAGGTTCACAACTATGAAATAAGATCAAATCTCTAAAGGTTTTAAAACAAAGATTCCCAGCTGAAAATAATACCATAATAAAAATGGTGCAACAGGGCTCATTTCTGAACTAAGGATGCAGTTCATTGGTAGAACACACACTTCATAAGAACAAGGCTCTGAGCTAAATCCTTAGACTCCAAAAGATGCTTTTTTTAAAAAAAAGTAATTTATTTGAATGTCAAAAGCATACTATACCCAAAATATGGAAACAGAAAATTATAGAACAGGAAATTAAACTAGGAAAGAGCCATTTGAATCCATTATGTTTGTTGAAGTGAAAGAAATTGTATCTCATGCAAAACTCAATTCAAAACGGACCATACACTTCCATGTAGAGTCAAGATGAAAACCACCCATGTTCCAATGCAGTTGGATTTTAATGGACACGTGCACAATGGAACACAATGTAGGCAAAGAGGAAGAATAAAGGCCTATTAGCAACAAAGTGGACGAACTGAGAGGTGGCTGAGATGTTACAGGAGAAAGTCAGGCAAGGGAGATAAATACAAATACTGCCTGGTCTCAATCATGCACTGAACCTGACAAAGTCAATCTCATAGAACCGGAAACTAGACCAATGGTTCCCAGGGGCTGGAGCAGCTGATGGCGAGGCATCGGGTATGGCTGCAGCTCTCCATTGTAAAATTTCAGCTCGACAAGAGGAATCAGTTCAACAGACAAACTATACAGTGTGCTGACTGCAATTGATACACGTACTGTGCAGATGCTTTTTTTTTTTGAAAGGTTAAAGAATAAAAGGAATGGAAATTACATGAAATGCAGCAAGTGCTGTATTTATTACACATCACAACCAACAATATATTTGAGTTTGCTTTAGGAAAATAACTCTGCAATGACACGGTCTTATAAATTTGAGGGTAGAATCACAAATTGATAAAAAAAAACCTTTTTAGAAGTAATCTGATACTATGAATCAAACTAATTTAATTTCTGATAATAAAGCCCAAGATGTTACAGCAAATGATAGGAGCAAAGATGTTCATTGCAAAATTAGTAACCAAGGAAAACAGAAAGCAGCTCCAGCACTACAAGCAGGCCTCCTTAAGTGTATCTTCTTATGAATATTGCACATGCACAAAACTGTACCAAGGAACACGGTTATAGTGTTAGGTTACAGAAAAATGCAGAAATCAGAATGGGAGGTACGAAGAAGTAGGAAGGGCAGAAGCAGGAATTCCTTAATTCTACCTGCACTCTGAGTACCCACGCTTACACCCTTACCCGGGTAAGTATAGTTCTCGCCCCTTATCACTCAAGTTCTCTTTGCTGCAGACTGGACTCCTACAGAAAACCACAACTGGTCTAACTGCAGGGAACTGATCTGGGCTTCCTGCGCCCAATGGATTCAACACAATTCCTGCCCTCAAGGCTCAGGAAACATCAAAGGAAAGGGGGCAGAAAGGTTGTCAGAACCAGAGGACCCAGAAGTCTGCTGTGATAGCAGGTTTCCTAGAAATGTCAGGGAAGCTACACCCATTACGTCTCAACAATATGGCTTCCTAAACAGGGTCTGAACCACAACAATATGAGCAAAGACAGCAGCATGGAAGGAGCAAATCACACAGGGCAGTAGACAAGGCAACCAATGACTTCTGAGAAAGGGAAACTTAGTTTCCCGTGAGTAAGCCCCTAATTAGTTATCCAATTTCAAGCAATAAGCCCTGAAATCAGAGACATACAAGTAACAGTAAGTGGACGGACTCATCTGGCTGTATTTACACACTCATGTATGTGTGTGTATGTGTGTGTGTGTGTGTATGCAACAATAACAATCGAAGAAAAAGGGCATACATGTATAAAGAGGCAGGGGAGGGCACATAAAAAGGCTAGAATGAGGGAAGGGAAGGAGAAAAGGATGTAATTAAATATATAATGTAAATATATGTAAATAAATACATACATAAAAAGAATTTAGGGTTTAGAAACTCTCTAGACATCACAACAATGCAAAGCACTGCTGAACACTGTGTGTTTATAAGTAGTTATGATGGTCGGGTTTTAAGTTCTATTTTCTTTACCACTACAACAATTCAAGGGACTGGGGAAATGGCTTAATAGGTAAGAATGTTTGCTGTGCAAACGTGAGTTCCCACATAAAAGGCCAGGTGTGGCCACACACAGACTCTTGGAACCCCAGTGCTGTAGCGGGCAGAAACAGGAGGCTTGCTGGTCACCAGCCTAGCCACAGCTTAAGGGAGAGACCCTGTCACGAAATAGAGTAGGATTCTTCACATCTCCCTCTGGCCCCCTGTGAGCAAGCACCCCATACATGTATGAGCATACATCACATACATAAACCACACATACAAATTTTTTATTTTTGTAAGATTTAGTTTTATTTTTAATTATGTATAGGTGTGTGTGTGTGTGTGTGTGTGTGTGTGTGTTTATGTGCACTCACATGCCTGTAGGTATGTTCATATGAGTGCGGGTGCTCAACAAAGTCAAAAGGGGGTGTTAGGCCCTCTCGAGCCAGGGGTAAAGGCAGGCAGTTGTGAGCCACCAGATAGGTGCTGGGAACTGAATTTGGGTCTTCTACAAGAGCAGTACATTCTCTTAACTACAGAGCCATCTCTCCAGCTCCTTAATCAATTAAGGTTTTTGAAGTAGCAACTTAGGAATGTTTTTTCAAATGGACAAAAATATAAACATAAAGTGCATTATTTCCTAAGTAAAACTATAAAATGTGAATATATAAAAATTAAAACTTACATGAAATAAAAATAATGGTTGTATTACCTTTACAAGACTGGGGTGGATTTTTTTTTTGTTTTTTGTAGATTTTTGAGACTTTTTCATTTTTTAAATGTTTTAAATAGCATTAAGTTTTTAGCTCCTAATTTCTTTGTGGCGGTGATATAAAGTCAGAGGCGAATCAAGACTGCAGCCCAGGTTTTCTTGGCTCTAAGTCCTGTGCCCACATTCAAAATGTAATCACTTGAAGCTTCTGGCTCTAGGGAAGGAAGCCCCTCATAAGTGTTATTCTCTTAAAGGTTTAAACTTGGTGGCTCAGGCATGACCCCAGGTTAGAGTCTCCTGAGAACTGGGGCTATACCATCTCAGCAGTGACTGAGGACACATGGAGAGATTTAAGTGGCCTTTCTTAGATGAGGAAGTGGAAGAGATAAACAGATAAATGGGTAATTGATTAATTGTTCAGGTCCCTGGAATCACATGAGGTCCTGAGAGAATGCTGGACAGAATCACACACACAAGCACATCTGGCCTGAGGCAGAAAGCCTGCCCAGGCTTTGCCATGTGCTATTTTCCTTCCACTTTGACTCCTTAATCTTTAAATCCAAAGCTGGAAGGTTCTAATAAACCTCTGTTGTTTCCAATCCTGAGAGCCCCATGCAATCCCAGAGAGCAATTATTTTTGTGGTGTCTGACAAGGTCACTGTGATCTGACCTTGCAGACCAGGGGAGGTTAAATCAAACTAAGAGCATCAGAGTAAAAGGACTGCCCACTGCGGGGAGAGGTTTCTTCACGGGGGTCCCAAGCACCTTGGCCATTGCATCCTCAGCTTGGGTACTGCTGGAGCCGTCTACTTTTTAGTCTCCATGTAGAGGGAGCTCATGCTTCTCCTTTCATAGTAGGGGGTGGGGCCTTCGTTTCTTGCTCCCAAACACTCCTATATGGTTGTTCCTCCAGTCAGAAAGTGTGTAATGTAAACTTGCCTGTCTAACATTCTTTCCAATCTTTTCCCAGGCTGCTTTCTTCCCTACCGTTTCTCAGCCCTGACCCATCTGCCAGATACTAAACAAGAGACCATATTCACAGTGAGATCAACAACTATCTATTGACCCATTCAGTGACTCATTCATTCGCCCACATAAGCAAGCTGATTTCCTGCTCTCACCAACTGCTCTGTCTGTACTAGTCAATAAAGGCTCAAGGATGGTGCTCCTGCCTCTGGAGTTTTCAATGGGAATAGATGGGTCAGAAGTAGAGAAATCATTTTTGAAAGGGAATAGTCTTGATTTTACCATTTAAAAACATGCAAAATAGCTCCCGCCTCTCTAATGCTGGAACTATGACCCAAAGCACTTTAACTCTTAACTTGGCCAAGAGTCTGAAAGTTGTACCCCAACACACCAAGCTCTTCTGCTGCCTTGTAGAGAAGACACTGATTTTCTGACATTGATGAGAGCCCAGGCGCCTGGCTATGAGCCCGCACACGGCTTCATCTCACTGGTGGCCATTCTTCTGTCGCTTATTTTGCACTAGAAGGCTTTCAACAGCCCGCTCTTTGTTGGTGACATTCCTGCCACTGCCCCTCAAACCCTGTCTCTGCACCAGGAACAACCCGCAGTTTAAATTCAGTCCATGGCCTTCTTTTCTGTTTCTTCTCTCTGGAGTGCTCTCCCAGATCATTGCAGAGCTCAGTCTCAGAAACCTGTGGCCAATCCATCTGGCGAATCCAACCCCCCAAATTTTGTCACTTTATTCGTCTTCACAGTATTTACGTTCATCTAATTTACCTTCATATTTGCTTCTTGAGCCATTCCCTTCCTATTCCCAAGAACCACATCTGTTCCATGGGAGCAGGACACATTCACCCCTCAGCTCATCATCCTCTGAAACAGTGCTGTGTGGCATTTCTGGCCTCCTGAAAATGAGTGAAGGTATTTATGAGAAATCCTCTCAAGAGGAAAGCCAGAAGGGTACCAGCCGGTTAACCAAACCCAGAGGTCTAATTGACTTCTAACTTGTCCTCAGGCAGCAGTCTTTTTTCCCTTGAACATGCCATTGCTCGGCCTCCTCTTATAAGCTGCTTTCACATGGATCCTCACCAATACTGCTTTGCTACCGAAGTCCACAGCGACTCTTTGCAGTAAAGGGGAGGGGACAAAAAAAAAAGCCAGTGGACGCAGTCGCATGAACATTTGGACTCCAGGCAGTTCATCTGAAAGACGTCCTTTTTGTCATTGCTAATGAAAAAGACTGACTAGACTCACCCATCACTGGCTCACTAATTGGAATTTTGCTAGGTATAATTAGATTATGCAGGGTTATTTGAGCTGTGCCTATCCACATCAGATTTCTAAGCTGAGTTCCAAAGGGACAATATTTCATTTTAAAGAAGCTTCTGGTACTGTTGATAGTCTGGAAATAAAGGTAAGAGTGGGATTTTTTGTCTTAAAATGTAAATTTAAGTCATTTATTTGAAATTGATATGCATTATAGATGGCCAGGCAAAACCAAGTCCCTACTGTTGGATGGTGGTTGAGAAAGGAAAATCTGCCTAAAGGACTTTCCTTATGGTTCCTGCCGAGCACAGACAATGGAGCATCACACAAGGCAGGCAGGACCACATTGCCACAGCCACAGAAAGGACAGAAGAAAGTGAACTGCAGCTCACACTGCTTCTCTGGAAAAAGCCTTTACCCACTGCTTAGATGTCTCTTCAGAAAACACCGCTCCATCAAAATACTGCCACTTACTAAAAGAAGGCTGCTCCGGTCACCTGCTAAACTTTCCCAGGGGTTACCTTTAAAAGCACAATGACATTCAGGGGCGCTAGGGACAAGTCAAAACCATAAAAAAAGGAAGGCAAAGATTTTAACCATGCCGAGCACATTTTGTTCCGCCAACAAAGCAAGAAAAGGAGGTGCCTATTATCCCCCAACAGACAGACATACAGACACAATACAACAGACAACACAGCACTTCCTTCAATGCTGTAGCACGGAAGGACACTGCTTCGAGAATACGGAAATCCTGGGGAGAATGACTACAGTTAGGAAGAGCCTTACCCCAAGAAGCACAAACCGTACAGCAAGCCACCAGTGACTGCCAGAAGTTCTCTGGTTCTTCCTTCTCAGAAGCTGCTGGCCTGGCCCTCACTCTGTAGCCTTTGTGGAACAAATCCCCCAGAGACTTCCTGCGTCGCCTGCTGGGAGTGCACACCTCAGTAGTGGTGGCACTGGGTGGATGATGGTACACCAGAATCTTACTGGGGATCATGGCAGAAGCAGAGAGAAGGACCAAGCTGGAGACTCCTTTGGATCTATTCACACTCTAGCATGAATAGAGATTTAGAAAGGGGTCCATATTCCTCTGACCCGTGCTGCACACACAGTGTGGTTCAATGGCATTGATGCCCTCTCCTACCAACTCACTTGCAAATGGCCTCAGATGCACCCACCGTATCAGGAAGGCTGGAGAAGGGCGGGGGAACACTCTGTCACATTATGTCCTACAAGCTGCTCTATCAGCTTCATCCTGGGAATTACCATGTAAGCTCCTTCGGATATGGCTTAGGGGATGGAAAGAGAAAAGGCTATAATCCCTCAAATCAATTGCTACAGAACAGGGTGTGAGAGGGGCTGCAATTTGGGGCCCACCAAGTCACTTCTTTTATGATAGTGGCCTTATTTGACAATTGGGTGTGTATGTAGGGAGGCCTTCTTTATAAAATGTGATATATAGTTGGAGAGAAACACTGAAAGGCGCCATTATCTTCTGCCACACCCTCCTCTACCAACATAACTCATTAGGAAAATCCCCAGTGTGAAGCAGTGGGCCAGGAAGGCACTCTGCTTTGCGGAGGAAGGTGGACTGGGGTCCTACCATCAATGCTCCTGCCCCTTTCCCAACACTCCCTGTCCTCAGTCTCTATCTCCATACTAACTCTAGCCTTGTTTTTGGACTCTCTCCCTTAAATGTGCATGTCCAAGCTCTAAAATCCATGTGGCAGCATTTACAGATGAGGCTTTGAGGAGAGAACTGGGTTCAGGTGAGTCCATGAAGACGGAGCCTCCTTGATGCTTCTAAGACAGTTACCAGTGAGCTTATTTGAGCACCCTGCGAGAATCCCTTATCCCGCTGCCCTGATCTCAGACTCCAGCCTCTAGAACTGTGGAAAAATAAATCTGTGTTCTTTGAGGCAGCCAGGCCACGGTGCTATGGCAACCAAAGGAGACTAAGTCTGTATCTCCAGGCGGATGTGGAAACAGAAGCAAAGCAGTCAGAGAAAGAGGAAAAACACTAAAGAAAATACTTAGATTCTGTGAGTTACCATAATTGGTCCCATAACTCTTTCCAGACCTCTAGGAGACTTAAAATAGGCGGGCAGAATTACACAGGTTAGCTTGTCACATCACTGCTATGTGTAAAGCATTTATGACACTGGGAACATGATGTTGGATATGGAGTGATTCTGCCATCTAACGGGAACACAGAAGCCCAGTAGAGGTCAAGTTATGGGAGAGAAGGAAATAGAAAGGTTCTCCTGCAGTGTGGTTACTTAACAATTTGGGTCAAGTCTGCAAAGGAAAAGTGTAAGCAGCTATCTTACAGCTGCCTTCTGTGGATCTGTGCATACACGTATGTGCATGCTACATATATGTGTATGTGTAGAACATGTTAAGATGTCCCTGTCAGAAAAGGCTTCACATTTCTGAATCATAACGACTAAGTAGCAGAGAGGCAGTTGAACAGAGATGGTGAGGTCAAGGATGGTGCCACACACCTTAATCCCAGCACTCAGGAGGCAGAGGCAGGCAGAACTCTGTGAGTTCAAGGCCATCTTGGTATTCATAGAAAGTTCCAGCCCAGCCAGCCACAGATACACAGTAAGACCCTGTCTCAAAAAAACAAAACAACAAAAAACAAAATCAATCAAACAAACAAAAACGCAGTGACATGGAAGACAGCAATTTCTAAAAGTTGAGACAGTAGCACAAGAAAAAGCTTAAAGTTGAAAGAAATGGACTTGTTTGGCTTAAAAAAAAACCAACGGACTTCAATGTGCTTAAATGGAAACAAATGACAGGAAGCGAACTCTGCAACACAAAGTTGCCGTAAGTGATGCACACAGAAAGACAGCTCCAATGGTCACTCAGGGAATAGTAAGAAAATAGGAAGAGTATTATACATATAATTTTGACAACCAAATAAAAGGAACATGTTCCATTAAAAGAACAATTTCTCCAAACTGGTTCAAGAAGAATTAGAAAACACAAGCAGTAATATTTTTGATTTTTTTTAAAAATTCAAATTTCATTTAGAAACATTCAGGTTGAGTTGGTTCCTACGAAAGAGGGCTCTCAATATTCATGCAGAGTATTATACCAGTCTTACGTGGAGTCTTCTACAGAACAGAGGAAAAATGAAATAGTTTACAACTTGTTTTACACAGCCATCACAACCAGGATGCTAAAACCTAATGAAGGCATTATTTATTGAAAATATATAAAACTCACTTTTAATAAAATTCAAAACTCGTTCAAATACAAACCATGAGAAAATATTTATAATAAACTGATATATCAAATAGTTTATGTAATTACAAACCAAAACTAGTTAGATACAACTAGCAATGGCTAAAATTAGAAATTTATCTCTTGGAGGCTGGGGAGCTGACTCATTGAACCAACTGCTTGCTGTGCAGGCACTAGGACCTGAGTTCAGGGACCCAGCACCCATGTCAAATACCGAGCATGTAGAGAGCCCGCAGAAGAGGGTGAGGAAAGATTGTAGGAGCCAGAGGGGTTAAGGACACCACAAGAACAGGACCCACAGATTCAACTAAGCAGGGCTCTTAGGTGGCTCACGGAAACAGAAGTGGCAATCACGAGTCTGCCTGGGTCTGTGCTAGATCCTCGGCAAATATGTTGTGGTTGTTTACCTTGAGGTTTTTGTGGACTGCTAACAGTGAGGGTTGAGGTGTCTCTGATTCTTTTGCCTGCTCTTGAGACCCTTTTCTTCCTACTAGGTTGCAGCTTGTGCAGTCTTGTTATGAGGGTTTGTGCCTATTCTTATTGGTATGCCCGGTTCAGTTGACATCCTGGGAGGCCTGCTCTATTCTGAAGGGAAATGGAGGAGCAGTGGATATGGGGGAGAGGAGCAGTGTAGGTGAAGACTAGGAGGAGTGGAGGGAGGGGAGGGTGTGATTGGGATGCACTGTGTGAGAGAACAATAAATAAAAACACAAAAGAAATGAAAGCTGAGCATGATGGTGTGTGTCTGCCATCCTAGTGCTGGGGAGGTGCAGACATGTGAGTTCCCGGAGTTCAGGGGTCAACAAGTCTAGCCAGTTGGTAAGTTCAAGTTATAATGAGTCATGCCTCAAAAAAAAATGAGGTGTAGAAAGATACAGGAAGGCATCTGGCATCGACTCCTGGCCTCTACTTGCACACACATGAACTCACATACATACACATACAACATGCAGAGAAAAAAAGACAGGAAGTACAAAAGGAAGAAAGAAAAGAAAAGTAGAGCTATCTATCAAACACGGTCACGAAATGAAGTGGCAGCAGTGGAAATCTTCCCTGGAAGCCCAAGTTTCTGCCAGAGAAAACCTGTGTCCAGTCTGTGGCCCAGAAACTCCATTTCTATTATTTACCCAGGAAGAATAACAACATTCACCCAGAAAACCATGTGTATAGGAATGCTGAAAACAGTTTATTCAAAATAACCAAAATGCCCATCAGCAGGTGACTGATAAACAAATAATGACATATCTCTGTAAAGGAATACCATTCCCAATAAAAACAAACAGGCTATTGAGACACAGCAGCATATATGAGTCTCAGAATTCTTAGTCTGCATGCAAAAGCTACACAGGAAAAGACGTATTCATGCTTTTGATTACATGACATCCAAGAAGAGGAAAAATAACCCATAGTGAGACAAATCAAGACAACTGTTCACTGTGTTTGATGGATACGGAGGCTGGATATTGTTTCTATCCTCTAAGAGTCCAGTTTGGTTAAAGTGTAGTACCCAGAGTGATTCTGTGTGGGAGGCAGAGGGACCATGAGGACATGAGACATAGTGGAATGTCTCTAAATCATTGAGAACATGAAGTATTTCTTGTGTGACTCTTTCAGTCTTTACGAAACGAGAGATTGACTCCACCCACTCTCTCTGCTTCCTGCTGGAGATGCCACCTTCTGCCTTACCTGAGTTCCTAGCACAGTGTGCCCTCCTCTGCCACCCTTATCTGAGGCTACACTGGCGAGAGTTCCCAATCTTGGATGTTGAACCTCCAAAACTATGAGTTAAATAAGCCTCTTTTCACCTCCCAAGATCCTGTGCCAAGTATTACATTGTAATGACATACAGCTGGCTAGTACAGGGAAAGACCATGGAAGATGTTAAGCGGAAACTCACACAAGAACCTTCCCAGGTTTATGCTGACATAGGTGAGAGGCTGAGAGACCAATTTACAGCAGTGCACGTCTTTCAAGACTCACTAAACTGCATTATTAATATCTATGCACTTTACCGTACCTATGATGTATCTCAATAAAATGCTAAGATTGATGAGCTGGTGATCTTGTCACTAGAGCTGCTCAGCATGGGAACCACACTAAAATGTCACCTGATACTCCAAATGTGGACCCCTCTGCAGAAACACTGAGTGAGGGAGTGGGAGAAGCATGGAACTTCAGCAGCCCAGAGAGCCAGCTGACCCAGCCAAAGGAACAAAGGCTTGCCTTCAGGCTCCACCAAAATAGCTGAACACACTGTGGAACCCCTGACCTCTGTGCCTTGTCTCTAAACGGGGTTATAACACCCTCTACACATGACTAACATTAAATACTTTTTACTCTGGAGTTGCGCAGGATCAAACCTAGGCCTTTAGAATAGACAAGCACCCTGTCACTGAAATACAGCCACCGCCCCCATGTCTTGTTGGCCTGGAAAAGTTATTCAAAACCAGTCTTCAGTCCCTAACTCTAAAAAATGAGGAAAACTCCTTGATAAACCTGAATTCCTTCACACATTTAAAAGGAAGGACCCAGAGGGAGAAACCAGCTATCCCAGTTCTGGCTGAGGCACTGGAGGATCATGAATTTGAGGTCCACTTGGCCAGTATCAAGAGTTCATGATCAGCCTGGGAAACCTGGTAAAACCATATCTAAAAACAAACAAAATACAAACCCAAGCCTAAACCCTGCCCTACGCATATAGACTCCTCCTTCAAGCATGCCCCAAGTACTGCTCTGCACCTTCTGCCCTAGGACTCCCAGGAGTCATTGTTTCTGAAAGCATTCAGTTGCCAGAAAGCAATGGTGCCCTTCATCCATAGACCTTGTATTAAAACCCCTGTCTTTTCCCTTCTGCATCAGGTTTGTATCTGTAAGAAAGAGATAGTCATAGAACAAGAGGACATTCACTCATTCATTCATGAAAAATATTGATGGAGCAATGGATTCAGATATTAATGAAATCATACTCATCTCTCCAGACTCTAAAAAGTGATGGTATACTCATTCAACTACAGATTCTTATTAAATTCCTATTACAAACAAACAAACAAAAAAGAGGAAGAGTTGATTATCTGAGTTAAAGGATTTAAATTCCAGCTTCGATTATACCCTGGTAGTACAGGCCTGTAATCATAGCTACTTAAAAGTCAGAGACAGGAGGATTGCACATTCAAGGCTTGCTATGGATATTCAGTAAACTAGCAGTTAATCTTGACAACTTAGTGAGATCCTGTATAAAAATGAAAAAAAAAATAAAAAGAGAGCTGTAACTAATCAGTAGGGTACTTGCCTGTCACACTCAAAGCCCTGGGGAAAAACAAACAAACGGGAAAAAAAAACCAATCTCCAGCTCAGTTATCATTTTGGAATTAGCAATAACAAGCTCCTTCAACTCAAAGAAGCTCCATTTCCCCCACTATAAAATAAGAATAGAAAGAGTGACCTGATGTACAGAAGAACAAACCACTGCATCTCTATCAGTAGCTGTCCTTGGCATATAACCCAAGCGTTCCAGACATGCTTGCTGCCATTATAATGGGCAGAGATGGGGCTAGGCAAGCTGGGTGTACCAATGTGAGTTTCTATTAATTCATTGTTTCTCAAGAAACTCCCTCATCTAGTAGACAGCCTTACAGTCTACCCTCGTATTTAGCTAGGACAGTACTGTAGTTTGGATGCTGGATGTCCCCCAAAGACCCATGTACTAAAGGTTTGGTCTCTAGGATGAAATTGTTTGGGGCAGTGGAACCTTAAAGAGGTGTGGATCTAGTGGGGGCATCTTTAGGTCAATGGGGACAAATGGGGATAGTAGGGTACTGGCTGAGTTGTTCTTTCTTATGGTTCCTAATCATGAAATGAATGGTTTTTCTACATGCTCCTGCTACAATGTACTTCTTCTTCACAGACCTAAAGGTAATGAGTCATAGACAGACCCCAAACTGTAAACCAGAATAAATCTCTTTATCACTAGAAGGCTATGTGGTTTGAAAGGAAAGGGTCCGCAAAGGGAATGACCCTATTAGAAGGAGTAGCTTTTGTTGGAGTAGGTGTGGCCTTGCTGGAGGAAGAGTGTCACTGTGGGGGTAGACTTCAAGGTCTCCTATGTTCAAACTATGCCCAGTAACATAGTTTACTTCCTGTTGCCTGTGGATCAAGATGTAGAGCTCTCAGCTCCTTCTCCATCACCATGTCTGCCTGCATGCCGCCACATCCTGTCACGATGATAATGGATTAAACCTCTGAAACTGTAATCAGTTACAAAACTGTGTACATTTCTGTTTCCCTTTATAGGAGTTGCCATGGCTGTGGTGTCTTTTCACAGCAGTAGAAACCCTAAGACAGAGGGTAATAATCTCAGGTATCTTGTTACAAAGATGATCACCTTAAGTTTTGTTTTAAAGAAGTACCCACCAGACCCTTAGCTCTCTTTCCTTGCATGGCCACTGATACCTGATATTCCCAGGAGGAAAGGTCTGGGGTCAGACAATCATACTGAATCCCAGCTCTGCTTAACCCATGAGAATGCAGGCTGGTTCCATGACACCTGCAAGCCTTTCACTTTATACAGACAGCATCATCCTTCAAACAATAAGCCTGTGACAATCAGTGGATTTCGTGTTTTTTTCTTTTTTTTCCAAATGCCTCACTGTGTAGAACATGCTACATAGTCTCTCCTGTTCTCCAAAGCCCCTGCACTTGCTCTTTTTACCTTGGGTCTTGGATTGGCTGTTCTCCATGAAAACAAACATCTCTCTGAGAGTTGTTGATTGATCTCACAGCAGGAGAGGACTGTGACTAAGGGAGGAACGCTATGAGATTGACAGGGAGGCTGACTCTGAAGCCAAAAGTGAACCGATACCGTATCAACTGTTGGCAAGTGTTAGTTCTATGTTCTATGTTAGTCAACAAAACAGTCAGCCAATGTCTCTAATTTGAAGCAGAGAACACAGATGTTGAAACCGAATCGATTATAATCAAACACACATTACCTGTGCTGTTTTCTTATCAGAGTTCCAAACCAGTCAAATTCAGTGCCTTTGGGTCAACCTCTTTACCCTTTCACTAAAACCAGGGACCAAGAGTCTGTGTTGCTTGCTCGTCCTCAAGATACAAGTGAAAAGGATGTTTCTTTCTGATTCTTGATTGAACTATTTAGAAGACAAATACTTGCCCAATCTCCAGTGGCACCACTTACCCCTCCCACCAGGCCCCTTTCTTTCTCCTGGCTCTGTCCTTCCTTCCTCCAGACGGACTGAGCAATAACCACCTTGATTAACCAAGCATATATTTAGGGGTGGTAATCATATTCAGCATCTTCCTTACCCACCCCTTTGTCACCTGGAAATGACCACCAGCAACTTGCAGGTCCCTATGGTTTCTCCTATTTCCAAGCAAATGTCCTCAGAGGGAATGTCTGTATTGGCATAATATGTGTGATACTGAGGACAAATGAATCTGGACTTAACCAATTTCCTTTCTTCTTTTCCAAGACAAAACCTTGAGATCAAGAAGAGAAGCGGAATAATCCCCTCTAATCCAGTTCCTGTAGGGAGCCCCAATTGACTTGAGGCCTGTGCTGCTCCCCTCCTGACTAACATTTGGACCTATAAGTGACAGATGACCATCTGAAGCCACTGAGATCTGTACTTCAGCCTATGGCAGGGAGGACCTAAATCCATGTACACAGTAAAACAAAACAAATCGAACAACAAACAAGCAAACATGTTTGGGAATACATAAGGACAGACCCCCAGCATTTTAACAATGGAGGACTAAACATTCCTGGGTGCCTCAGCACCCAGAGGAAAGTGAGAAGGAAGCACTTCAAGCACAAAATTTAAGGAGGCACTCCTACAGGCTGAGTCTACCTTTGGATAGTCTCGAGAATAGGTGCCTCCTTAAGGCTTGTGTGCAGTCCTCTCCCTGGCTTTCCCCAGGTCTCACCCTGCCTCCTGCACTGAGTCTACAGTGGAAGTTCATCTCTGAAATGGCCTCAACAGCTCCTATCACCTGTGGTAAGGAAGCTGCATATGAGGTTATAACAATCACCAACAGGAAAAGCCTACAAAGCTGATCGGCCGAGACCAACCTTATCCAAAAATTAAATTTAGGCAGAATGTCTGTGCCAGAGGCTTTGAATAAAGACTGAAGAGCTAGGTGAATTATGTCTTCAATTACAGTTTACAAAGAACAGAAATGCTCCTTCTAAATGGGAACTCGTGATTTAGCTCTCTCTAAAAAAAAAGGTAGAAAGCCCAACAGTGAACCTTGGGTCAGAAGAAGCATTTCACAAGAGCCTTAGGCTATTATCAGATTAAGCTATGTTTGATTCTGATGCTCAAAATTAACTTTATGTGAACTTGGGAATGGACGTGGCAACTCTGTGGGGGGAAGACACTGATTTGACAGGAGGTGTCACTCTGCTCCTGGGTTCCAATGTTCTGCATAATCTCTCTCTCTCTCTCTCTCTCTCTCTCTCTCTCTCTGTAACAGGGATGATAGTAAGTAAACCTGGCTTTGCAGACATTATGACATCGACCATAGCTGCTCAGCTTGGCCATAGGAATGGGAATGCAGAAACTAGCCTAGCCACAGACATTACGAAAATGAAAGAGCTTGGCTATCTGCTACTAAAAATGTAAATATATTCCCTCAAATAGGTGGTGGGTCTAATTCAGTCAGCAGGCCATAGTCTGCCACCTTTCAATGTAGGTGATGCTTGAAAGGGAGAACGAAGTGACTTCCAGTCACTCTAAGAAAGATGTTGGGAGCGATTACTCATTGGTTACTCCTTATTTTCTCTGTAACACTCACGATAGCACCTAAGATTCTCTAGTGGGATTTTTTCTAGCTTAACTCAGCCACATATAAATTAGTTCCACTGAAGCAAATGCTGAATACTTGGAGATCATTAGCAGCAAGCAGAGTCAGGTAATTTGCATTTACCTACAGAAAGTTTTCCCCTTGCTGAACCAGGGTGTTAACCTCTTATCTCCATACATGAGTACTTTTATGTTATTTTTGTAACATAAAAGGAGAAATAGTTTCTTACAAAGGATGGGTAGCTGCCCCTCAGAATGTGGGGTCCAGGCTTCTTGTTGGTCTTGAATAAATGTATGTTAAAAGCATGCTCTAATTAATTCCAGTCAGAATTAAGCCAGAGGGACTGAAGAAATGGCTCAATGGTTAAAGATCACTTGTTGCTCTTTCAGAAGACCTGGGTTTATTTTCAAGCACCCACATGGTGGCTCACAACTATCCTCAACTCCATCTCCAGGGAATTAATCTGATGTCTACTTCTGCCCCCAGGGCCACCCGGCAAACATGTGGTACACACACATACACACAAGCAAAATACACATAAGAAATTAAAATTCCAAAATTAAGCTAGAAGTCCCTTTTTCTTATTCTTAAGTCTTTGGATCATGTGCTTACTTCAGGAATTATTTTTCCATAAAATAACTTAGAATTTTTATTTATAGACATAGCGCTAACATTCATTTAATGATGACAGTCAGTAAATGTATGTTGAAGCTCGGTTTACTGGTGCACACCTGTGACCCAGCATTCTAAGCTATGTATTTTTTGATGTATCTCTAATAAATTGAGTATTTTAGGAATGAATGTGCAATGATCTTACTTTATAAGCCTTTTGTTATTATACAGTCTTACCAACTAGCTTGGGCAATTAAAATATTCTGTTAGGCAGTGTTTTGTACTGTTGGGATGTTGCATTCAAACCCTCTTAGCACTGCCTTGAAAATATTCATCTCCAATCACAACCTGCATCCTGAATCCCTGTTGGTCCCTGAGTACAGGAAGATCAGGGATCTGAATTTGAATGGCAGACTTAGTTGACCTAGGAATCTATCTACCTCACCCATTAAGTGAGTGACAGGGTATGGGGACTGCCATTCCTATCCATTCATGGAACCAGTGGGAGAAGCCAAGAGCATAAGCCTCAAATCATGTGGCAGCAGATGACATCTCAGATGTCCTCACAGTGTATTACCGCACTGATGAAGATGGATCACTCTTCAGCACTGGCTCTTGATCCTTGTGTACAGCCCACACATGACAGGAAGACTCTCACAGATAAGAAAAACTCCAGCAACTTGGGCTCGGACTATGGAAATGCCTGCCAAGCCGTGATTTATGTGGAGATGAATAAGATGCATTTACTACTTTATCAGCAGCAATAAGCAGCGTCTCCCTTCCTGCCATGGTTGAACTGTGAGTGTAAATGCATGCCATACTTGTATTGTGCTTTATACTGTTTTGTTACCAGCCTGCGGTGTAGGCTTGCAAATCAAATCAAACCACCATTATTCTGGACTGATTATCCAGTTATACAATGAAATAGGCCATCCTTTTCTTCTTCCATCACACGCTTACCAGGTAGTTATTGTGCTGACTGTGTGAGGGACCAGCGAGGAAATAAACAAGTGTGCATTTCAAACCCAGCAAACAAAGGGAAAGCTACATATAGCTGGAAGAAATGAATTGATCAGTGTTAAGCTGCAGCATCCATATTACACTGCAAGTTCCTTCCTGATAGCTGTTCAGTCAGAAACACTGCAAGGCATGATGCTGTCTTTCAAGAAGCATAACTTGTAACTCACAAGCAAATAGTAATAATCAGTCACTCACTGGAACACACTCTATGTTTAAGAGGGCTCAAAACCTGCAGAGGCTGCAAAACCAACCGACAGTGGTTGGCAATTCAAATTTCTCTGCATGAAAATTCTTTGATCAGCGCTGCAAGAGAAATAAAAAGACAATCAAAAGTAAACCTGAGGTCTCTCGTGACTGGTAACTTGAAGAAATAAGTGAGCTCTACTTTCAGGAGTACTTCAGCTCACAATGGTGCCTTCAGCAAAGGTTATGGTCACCCTTTGTGAAGAGGTTCAGAGGCAGGAAGGACCTGAGAGTGTTGGTAATAGAGGGTCTAAAATGTCCCTTCCAAATCTGGTGAGGATTGGACCTGGAATATTTCCTAAAGGCTCCTGCAGCTGGAGAACAGGGAATGCCAAGGATATGCGTGTCTCCCATCCCCAATACTGAGCGTCTAGGTGTGCACCATTACACTGAGCTTTGAAACTGGTGCTGGGGACCGGACCTACACTACGTCCTCGGGCTTGTGCAGCAACCACTTGACTGACTAAGCCATCTCCCCACTCCAGCGCTTATGCTAAATGCTTGGCTGCCAACACATGGGAAGTGGCAAAACCTTTGGGAGCTGAGCCGGAAAGCTGTTTGATCCTTCTGATTGTGCCTTTGAAGGAGCTACCGAAACCATAACCCCTTCTTGTTTCTCTCATTACCCAGTCTCTAGAAGGTGAGCACTTTTGCTTAGTTGAATGCTCTTACCATGATGCTCTACATCCCCACAGGTTCAAAAGTAACAGAAGCAGTAGACCATGCACTGAAACCTCTGAACCAAAACAAACCATCCTGGCTTTAAGTTGTTCACATTTGGTATTACAAAGTAATGGAAAGCTAACACAGGATCAAATTTCTCCACTCATATGGCTCTCTGTTTCAGAAAGGTCACTCACTCACAAAGAAATATTAGTACTAAACATAGCTGAGATAGAAAAAAAAGAAAACTATTCCCATAAACCTGCAGTTTCTATGGCTCCTTTGCAACTAGGAACAAACAGAAGCCTTCTCTGGACCACTGCATCAGTCCTACAAACTTGCTCCTGGCTGCTTCAGACTCTGTCCTCCCAGCCGGACCAGATGCACTTGAAGGCTGAAGCATGAGGCTCATTAGAATTCATAATTCCTGAACCATCCCACTTCACCAGCACTGCAGCATCAGGGACAGGATGCTACATCTCAACTCAGTCACCTTGTGGATGATTTTGGTTTTTATAAATGCTAATAGTACTTGCTAATTAAGAGAGATTTTTTTTTATTATCCCAGGCAGCAAAATCCAATGATTTTCTTGTGCATGTTTCATGAACCAAAATCTGTTACAGAACTGATCTGGGGAGTTGCTTTCTTGGGATTTTAGGGGCCATAGAGGAGCTGAATATCACAGCTCCTCTTGCAGAACTCAGCATGAGTCTGATCCAGAAAGGGATTCCCTGATTTAAAACAGATCAAATACCCATCATAGGAGAGTTCGTGGAAGTGTGTGATTACTATGACTAAGAGCAAACAAAGACTGTGAAGACAGATCTGGACTTGTTTATTTCTATCTAGTACTAGAGACACCGGGTCCAAGGCTGTCCTGCACATCTTGTCATTTTATCCTCTAGGACAATAAAACCCATGTAATATTATGTACTTGATAGGGGTGTTGCTTAAATTGAAATCTTGGTTCTACTATTTTTATAGAGAACTAGAGAACCTTCTGGAATCTCTCTGTCTCTCTGTCTCTCTCTGTCTCTCTCTCTGTCTCTCTCTCTGTCTC
>LOEQ01002696.1:121153-139429 GCA_001685075.1 Bramus lutescens
CGGGGTATAAGCTAGCCGTGCAGGAGCTGGGCTGGACGAAAAGCAGGCCCGCTCTCCCATTCACTACAACAGAGGACAACCTCATTATCATCTTCAGTTGCCATACTATTTTTTTAAATGGGGTCTTTCAATGGCTTGAGGCTGGCTTCCCACTGAGCCCTAGGAATCCACTTATCTCTGCCTCCCCAGTGCTGGGTTTACAAGGACACCTGCCATTCACAGCCTTACATGTGGGTGCTAAGGATTAAATTTAGGTTCCCATGCTTGTGAAGAACGCATTTTTTTTTAATAATGGACCCATCTTCCCATACCTTGAAGATATCTTTATCTTACCTTAGCCAGAGCCAAGCTGGACTAAAGAACTATGAGTAATGGACAGAGGTTGTCTTAAGATTCAGCATGGCGGTGACGGGTGTCTGTATCAGGAGGAAACAACTACAGCTAGCTCTTAGGGTGGTGAAGCTGACCTGGGCTCAAGAAAGATGCCTTCCTATCAATGATACTACCTTCCACGAGCACATGCTACCCTGCAGTGGAGTTCTCTTTCCTGCCCACTAGTGCCCTGCATCCCCAGCATCGGCTGAGGCCCAGTGTTCCACAGAAGCTTCTGCACCCCTGGCCCACACACAGGTTTGCATACATTCTCCTCTGAACTCCCACAGGCTTTCTGCTGGACATGTGAATTATGAACTTAATTACATAGTAGGTAGTGTTACCTTCTCTCATTTCATGTCTGTTTATCTTGTTTCCAAAATAAGATTGAAACTTATCCTCAGACAGGAACTGTTTTTTTTTCTATTGCTGCTGTCTCTAAATACTTACACACAGATACATACATACATACAAATATACACACACACTACGCACAATTTTGTTTTTAATTATCTTGTCATACAAAGAAAGAACACTTAGGCATATATTTATAGTTAGATATCTCCAATTGCGCCAGGCGGTGGCGTCTTTAATGTAGCACTTGGGAGGCAGAGGCAGGTGGGTCTCTGTGAGTTCAAGGCCAGCCTGGTCTACAAGAGCTAGTTCCAGGACAGGCTCCAAAGCTACAGAAAAAAACCTGTCTCAAAATCAATCAATCAATCAATCAATCAATAAAAATAAAGAAAAAAGAAAAAAGAAAGATATGCCCAATTGCTTTCTTTATCCTGTGACTGGCCACTAACTCATCTATTTCTTACTAGAGATTTCTGTTTTCTGGTGAAATTTGTTGCCAGTGTTAAAGTCTAAGATTGGGCCCACAGTGAATAAGACAGGGTGGGTTTTTCACTGATGGTTCCAGTCAACAGTGGCTCTAATCATATTCCCCATTATGCCAGTCAGAGAACTGGGGTGAAACCTGTTTGAAATCATAACACAACAAAATGGGATGCTGTGCCTGAGATACTCATAACCTAGAGCTAAGCACACAACAGATGCCTCAATAAAAATGGGTTAGGCGGGGCTGGAGAGATGGCTCAGAGGTTAAGAGCACTGACTGCTCTTCCAAAGGTCCTGAGTTCAATTCACAGCAACCACATGGTGGCTCACAGCCATCTGTAATGAGATCTGGTGCCATCTTCNTACAAGAGCTAGTTCCAGGACAGGCTCCAAAGCTACAGAAAAAAACCTGTCTCAAAATCAATCAATCAATCAATCAATCAATAAAAATAAAGAAAAAAGAAAAAAGAAAGATATGCCCAATTGCTTTCTTTATCCTGTGACTGGCCACTAACTCATCTATTTCTTACTAGAGATTTCTGTTTTCTGGTGAAATTTGTTGCCAGTGTTAAAGTCTAAGATTGGGCCCACAGTGAATAAGACAGGGTGGGTTTTTCACTGATGGTTCCAGTCAACAGTGGCTCTAATCATATTCCCCATTATGCCAGTCAGAGAACTGGGGTGAAACCTGTTTGAAATCATAACACAACAAAATGGGATGCTGTGCCTGAGATACTCATAACCTAGAGCTAAGCACACAACAGATGCCTCAATAAAAATGGGTTAGGCGGGGCTGGAGAGATGGCTCAGAGGTTAAGAGCACTGACTGCTCTTCCAAAGGTCCTGAGTTCAATTCACAGCAACCACATGGTGGCTCACAGCCATCTGTAATGAGATCTGGTGCCATCTTCTGGCTTGCAGGTGTACATGCAGGCAGAACACTGTACACATAATAAATAATAAAACATTAAAAATGGGTTAGGCAGATGTATAACTGACTCAGTGGGAAAGCATTTATCTAACACAAGTAAGACCTTGGGTTTCATTCAACTCCAGCATCAAGATAACAGAAGGTGCATTAGTACATCAGTGTTTCTTCTATGGTATCCTCTAACCACAGGAGATGACCCTCCATACAAACATCTACGCACACAAAGATAGCACAGCTGACCTTCCCTGGGGTAGTTCCTAAAGGAACAGACATGAGTTCTCCAGAACATGTTGTTCATGTCTCAAAATAAGATCCACCTCTCATTTCAGGGCACACATATTTTTAGTGGTCAGGGGAAGGACTTTTTGTAAGGAAAACAATGAAAGGGCCCATATTGTGGGAACAGGAATTAAAATAAGCTGTTCCTTGCCATCTGCAGACATAGACGCCTTCCACCCTGATGCCTTTTGTGGGGTCCCCTTCTGCTCTATCTGTTCCTTTTGTGCAGAGAGTGAGGCCAGGATGGCTACTGCCCTGCTAACAAAGCTTGCACAACATTCTTGGAATGTAACGTACACTGGCAAATTGCCCCATCGAAGCCCTGCTGTAACCCCAGTGAAGGGGCTGCCATTATTCTCATCCTTTTCCTTTTATAGAAGACAATACTGAGAAAGCAGGATGGGGTCAGATAAGGTGATCTTGCATAAAGTCGCTGAGGAAAAGCCAGTTGAGCTGGGACAGAACAGAGGGATGGATTCTGATCTATTTGGAAACCCCTTGGTCCTCTGCAAGTTCCACAGGCTGCTTAAGTGCCCTGAAACTTGGGAGATACCACGCCAGTTCTGTGTGCCTCTCTGGTTCTTATGGCATTTCTAGAAACTGGAGGTGGGTGGGCAAGGAGGAGTGCGAAAGAGGAGAGATGGGAATGCATCCGCTTAGATCAGCTCTCCCCCTCCCTTCCTGCCTCAACTGAGGTGTCGCAGGATGAGTAGGGGTAGTGATGGAGGGATGCCAACCAAGCAGCAGAGGAGACACAGCCTTTCCCAACTCACTCCTCAGAACGCTCAGTCTTCCAATGTTAAAGAAGACCCCAAGATCAGAGAAAGAGTGTAGACATCAAATAGTCAGACTGGGGTAAATTGCTCACCCCACATTTGCAGGCTGTGTGAACCCGGACAAGTCAGCATCTCTGAGATTCAGGTGCCTGATCTGCATACATGGAGTAGTTAACAGTGCCGACCTCATAGGTTTGCTCTGAAGATGGCGTGCGGATGGAGCTGAGGGGCAGTAGGACCCACACGGAAGCCTCTGAACACCCATTGCTGTTATGTTGATTGTACTGTTGAGTGTGCAACATGACATATGCAACCATATATGCTTTATTATACAATACATAAGCCTATACCAAGGATAAGAATTGCAACATGGTATGGGTTGGGCACTGAAAAAGATACAGGCTGTGGGTGTTACCTCTGTTTTTTAATCACCATAGTGCCAGCAATATCACCTGTCCCCACACTCCAAAGGGTGTGTAGCATTGGGGTAGACTTATATCTTGTACTTTAGCTCAAATCCCAGCCAGTGAAGGCAGTATTCCTCCCCTTTGCAGGATGAGGACAAAGCTGCCTGAAATGTTTACACCTAATGGTCCTTTTCCTGCTTTAAATGGTCCTGTTTCCTGAGAATGCTCACTTGTTTCCATGGTGACTCATGAGCTCAATGGTTGTTTCCCAGAGAAATATTCTATGTATTAAGTCAGACAGAGGAACCTCCTGGAGCTGACTTGAGTCTGAAGGACTCCTCTACAACAGGCAGGAAGGTTTGGGATTTCACCCAAGGGCAGTTACTAAGAAGCAAAAGCATTTCATTAAAGATGTTTTCTTCTATAAGGGTAGATAGGTTCTTTTTATTGTTGTGATTATTACTATTATTATGATGATTTCATAGTCCAGCAGGCCAGTGTTGTGTTTTCAGTTCCAACATTGGTACTTCTCACCAGATGGCATCATTTACAGGTTTCCTAAGTCCCTAGTTTCCTGCCCTTCCCAGAACTGTAAGGCAGGACTCTCTATCTATGTCCTTCCCAGGCCAAGTGAAGAAACGGAAAGCCCAGGTCACAACGCCAGTCAATAGCTCAGCTGAGACTGCTGGAAACGCCAGCACATGGCCACACTCAGGACACACCTCAGATCTGCATGTGCCTTTTATGATCTTGGCATACTGACAAGAAAACCATTCTCAGCAAGCACATCTCAGAGCCAGGAAGAGAACTTTTCCACTAGGCAATAAGTGAACATGATTGGAATGAGAAGCCTGGGTGCTGGGGCTCTAATTAAGGATATCCACACACGCAGATGCCTTTCTTTACACACGTACATCGAAGAGTATGGGTGACCACTGTAGTGACCCAGAGCCTTGCATGATGCAAGCACATCTCCACACAATGTTTTTAGAACATTATCTAACAATGTCTACAAAATAAATTATTCACGCTCTTTTATTTGGCATTTCCTCTTCTGGTAATATGTAAATATCAATAGAAATAGAATTTCACAAATATATGCTTGACAGTGTTTATGAAAATACTGTTCAGAGTAGCAAAGAAAGCATCCAGGTGATCCATTAGGTCCTATACTTCCACTATAAAACAAGCAGAAAATGGAATTTTACCCAAATGGCTATGACATTTCCCTTATCCCAGAGCTGAAGGGATGTCTACCACATGTTCCTCTAAGAGCTAAATTGCAGTGGAACATAGGTACTTGAAAGAATTTCTTATGGGAATATCATCATCCCTCGAATGTGTGACTATAAGTGTACATCCATTTGTTTATGTGTGGTGTAGGTTAAGCTTGCAGAAAGGTGTGTAGTTTGTTAACACTAGGTATCCAGGGTGCAGGGTGGGTCCAGGAAGGACGAAAGGAGAAAAGATGCCTGCTGTTTTCTTTGTTGGTATTTCAAAATTTTCAGTGGTTACAATATGCATATGTTATTTATAAAATATATGAAGTCTTATCCCCCATGACCATTAAAAAACTAAACAACAAAACACAAAAAACAAAACCAACCAACCAAAGAAACAAATAAAAATGTCTGAAAGCAAGGACAAAGAAAATTCTAAAATAAGTTTCTCAAATTCTGTTTTGGCCTGTTCCTCAGTCAATATCATAGGAGCAAAAATATTGTTATGTTAATTAAAAATACACACAGCATCAAAGAGGAAAGAGGAACTGTCAATCTAACATTCTTGGAGCTAGTATTTGTGACCATTTTCCTGTCCCAGTCTAGATTCTGGAGTAACCTGCTGAACTTAGCACCTAGGAATGTCCACCCACCCAGAGAGGGAGTTGTGTAGCCTGTGATACCAAAGTGACTTGAGATGTTTCATCTTTTTCTGCCTCACCCCAGAGTTTGTAACTATAAATAGACCCCACCAGGAGACAGAACCAACTCTGGCAGGCAGGTCCTATGGGGCATCAGAACCTGGTACTCTGAAGACTGGCCTTGTTCCCAGGGGTTTCTTTAACCGATTCTGACTCTCACTTGCAGAGTGACAACTGACAGAACTACAAACCACAGAAGTCCCAGCTCTTACAGTGATGACTATGGGACTTCAACAGTGATAAAACCGTCTGAAGCACTAGCTCAGCCCATCCTTCTGGGCTGTCACCATCCAGTTCTAAAATCCTTAATCCATCCTACCTTAAGAGCCAGCGAGAAGGCAAAATAGACTGACTTACCAAGCCAACTTCTGTTTAAGTACACAGACACAAACACGGGAGGCACTGTGAAGAAATCTACTACAGAATTCACTTCCAGCCAGAACCAGAGCTTATCGTTGGCTGCAATAAACTGGGGGAAGAGAAATAAGACAGAAAGAGAAAATGAGAGGCTTGCTGCCGGCATTTAATATATGACCTTTTGTCAAAGGACCAATGTTGGGTTTCTGTGGGGTCTGGAGGATGACATTCTGTTCTTCTCATATTATCCTGTATGCCAATCGTTAGCTTGTTTGGGTGAACGCATAACCTTTTTTAGAAAGTGACTATATGCCACATAGGCCTTGGAGAATGATCAGACAATATAATTTCCTGTGGTTCCTGGCAGCCTCATGGAGAAGGAGGAAGAAACTCACTTCTCTGGACCTTTCTAAGGTAACTCGAATTCATGCACATGTCTGCAACTCCCATTTCATACAAAACTCCTGAGCACCATCTAGTATGGGCCCCCAAATCCCACCAACCTTCACCCCTGGTTGGCTCTGATAGTGGCGATCTCAACACTGCTAAAGATAAATTGATGCACTTAAGATACTTTTGTTCAATTTACCTTTTTATAGAAAAACACATTCATGTTTGAATATGTTAGAAACTTAGAATCACTGAGACAGTGAAGATGTCATTGTTTCAGGCCCTTTCCTTGAACTAAAATAAACACATATTACAGAAAATGTTTAGCTTTCCCACAGACCCAAGACCAGAAAGCAGGTGCGCAGCCCACTATGGGGACCCCAGGCGTCTCCTTGCCTGGGAGAGCAGTCCTGGGTGGCATGTTATCCTGGAGTTTCAGATTCTCATACCCCACCACTGTGCTACTCCTGGGAGATGCCGCCAAACTTACCCGCAAGCCAAAGTAGAGAAGGAAGAACACGTTGAAAGCCATGTCGATCTGTAATGTGAAATCTTTGTAGAAATTCTGGCAGGATTCTATTGGGCTATTAGATGGGAAGAAGAAAAAGCAAGAGGTAAATAAAAGACAAAGAAAACACTGTCACAGCTTCCGCAATGCTGAGAAACGGTGGGTGGGGTAGAGGACAAAATGAATGTTCATTGAATACATTTGGTCTTTCTACCCCTGTGACCATCAAGCAAGCACTGCCAAAGGGGTTTCCATTCAACCATTCAGAGTTTTCTTCTTTTATTTGCTGGGGGGCGGTGGTGGCAATTTTAGATATTATTTTTTTAATCATCATTCAACAGTTGATCTAAGACTCAAAAGAAGGTCATGCAGACTCCTTGGAGGAAGGACAAGCAGAAAGGACTACCAAATTCCTTGATTTCACATTAACCCTTAAAGAACTGATTTCTTCAATTAAAAGGACTTATCACAGGCTAAAACATCAGATCCTATGCCCTCCAGCCCATTAGAAATGGAGCCCATTTTCCAGCAGCTATGTCTGGATCTTAGAAAAGCTATTAGCAGATTTGTAAAGGACCCAGGAGCATCTCAGGAAAGCTCTGGAGGAGAGGCTCCTAGTTACCATTCTAGCTAGTCTAAGCATGGACTTCTTGTGTGGTACTCTGCACTGGGGAAGGAAGCAATGTTCAACAATAAAATTCAAGACCATTAAACTAATGTATGGAAGCAGTACTCTAAGGGTTAATTTTGTTTGTTGTTGTAGTTGGCATGCAGGTTAATGGGCTTTGTTGTGTGTGTGCCAAGCAGCCAATGCGCACCCCCAGCACACTTCTATTTTGTTCAAGAGTCGGCAGTTCCAAAGGGTACTACTATACAAACTGGTACAAGGCTTCCATGAGATTTCCTACAGCAAACTGATCAGAACATTACCATGTGAACAGTGCCGAAGGTTCGGGCAGGTGAGAAGCACCAAAGTCTCACAGACATCTCAAAACTATAAGAGAAATTTCAGTAGACTGCCGTCTGTAAGCAAATGGAAGCGTCCAGGCCGGGAATAATAAGACAGTGAGATGAGGAAAAGGGAGGGAGAATGGAGGGACCCCCGGATTCTTCTTCAGATGGGAAGCAAGCTGGACCTCCCCAACCAGCAGTGAGGGAGCTTCAGAGGTGCATCAGGAAAGATTTCTGAGCAGCATTGCAACTTTAGAAATCATAAGATACCAGTTAGTATAGTTGTACTTCAACCCGGGCAATGCTTGGCTGTTCAACAGGCAGGAATTGGTGCAGCCTGGGAATGCAGGGCCCATTCAGAGGTACGTCAGTCTATGGGAACCTCCAGTCATGTGACATGCACTGGCTTTCCCCATTCTTCATTGGGATTACAAACCAAACATGCCCCTGGTCATGTTCCAAACCACTGATATGTGGTAACCCTCCACACACAAAGGCAGAGTAGTCTATTTTTGCATTCACAAAGTAAGCAGACTGAACAAAGGCTATAGAAAATGGTTGTTTTACAAAAGAAATGACAACTGCCGAGTTCTCACTAAGGCAAGAAAAATGAGAGGGGAGACAGAATGGAATCTGGTTAGTCCAGTGCTGAAAAGAGGCAGGAACAAAAGCTTACACGAGGCAGCCTACTAGTGTTCTTTATTTGTCCCGCCCAAGCATGAACTTAAATGAAAACTAGGGCCTGTAGCTAACAAGGGACATGTTTACAATTCTTAAGCTATGGTGTGGTATTATCAAGAACAAGAGTACAGTGTGTTCCTAAAATATGCATGAAGGGTGACAGGAAAGATCTGCTACAGATCCCGGGGACCTTAAGTTGACAGTATGTATCTCTGTGGTGAGAGAGCCACTGGCAGGATATACTACTGAAAATTAAGAGGGATGAGTGTGTGTGTGNGAATTGGGAGGAGGGGAGGAGATGGAAATTTTTAATAATCATAATAATAATAAATTAAAAAATAAAACAAAACAAAAAATGATAAACTTTAATCTGATTCTTCTTCTACTACTATTTCTACTTCTACTTCTTTTCTCTTTTGAGTCTCTCTTCATAGGCCTGTCTGTCCTCGAGTTCACTATGGAGACCAGGCTGGCTTTGAACTCACAGAGATCAGCCTGCCTCTGCTTTCCTAGTTCCGGGTCTAAGGGCGTGTGCCACCATATAAGGCTGATTTGCTCACATTTTTAAATTTTTGTTTCCCTCTTTTATAATTTTATGTGTGCAAATTTCTTATAGGATTTTGTGTAAGAAAACAGATACCTACAGGTAGAGACAAGAAAATGAAACAAGTGAAAACAGTTAAGACAAGGAACTGTGTAAGGAAGGAGTTGTCCTAGCCCATTATTCAATTAGTTAAGCTAATAGATCTATCAAGAGAGTCTAAATGATAACAACTGTGTAGGTGGGTTTAGAAACGCTACCTTGGAGGGTGCCTTTTAAAGTCGTCCTTGTCCCAGCTTTTATATATTTAAATGTTTTCTTCAGTGACAGCCAGGGTTTTCAGCTTAATGTGGAAAAACATCTTATTCTTTATGAGGACATCACTGTCTCCCTCATAGTAAAGTTATGCTAAATATCACCCATTTATTCAGAAAACCCCCACAACTTTGAGGGGTTGTCTGTTGGGGTAGCAAGATTTTCTGACAGTCACAAAAAGCAATAACACATTAATAGTAGTTGTAAGTCTTTGATATGTAAAAGTCAAGAGTGGTGTGTCATGAGATTGGAGAGATGGCTCAGCAGTAAGGTTATTCATGCAACAGATATTTTTATTACATTTTATGTATTTGTGCATGTACGTGCACACATGTGCACCTGCACAAAGATCAAAGTCATTTCTCTTCCATCTTGCAGATGCTGGAAATGGAGCTCAAGTCATCAGGCTTGGTAGCAGTCATCTCTATGGGCTAAGCCATTTTGCCAGACCAACTCATATTATTGTTGTTATTTATATTACCTTTTTCCAATTTTCAGATAAGGAAATTGATTAGACCAATGAAGTTACTGGGCTTGTGTGTGGTAGATCAAAGGCCTTCCCATTGCTTGTTCCCATAGTGCATTTTATATCACCCTCAGTTTGACATATCTCTTTCCCCATCTTTCTTAGATATGAAATCATCTGTATGGCTCCACACATAGATTAACAAGTTCCTTCATTGTCTACTACTTACAGGGCAGAGCTCTGCTCCACTGGGCATGTGACCGAGGACATAAGGAACTAGTCACAGTCTTGCTACAATATGAAGCTGACATTAATTGTCAGGTAAGAGTAACTTTAAATGAGCTTGTTTTTCTTCTTTTAATTAAGATTTATTAGTTTTTATTGTATGTGTATGTGTGTTTTGCCTGTATGTATGTCTATGCATCACATGCATGTAGTGCCCAGGGAGGCCAGAAGAGGGTACTGAATCCTCTGAGACAGAGTTACAGAGGGTTGTGAGTCTTGGGAATCCAACCCCTGCCTTCTGGAGAGCAGCCAGTGCTCTTGACCACTGAACCATCTCTCCAGCACCTAAAAAGGAGCTTAAAAAAAAAAAAGAAAGTAAAATTCTCGTAAGAAAATGTATGAGATTAGATGTCTTAAGGCAAATGTCACCACAGGCCCTGCTAAAGATCTCCACAGTGCTGCCACCATCCAGTGGAAAATCCTGTAGCTTACACAGTTATTTCTGCTTTCCTCCGTCCCCAAACCTTGTGACCACTAATCTGTGTGATTTTTTCCTTTCCTTTCCTTTCCTTTCCTTTCCTTTCCTTTCCTTTCCTTTCCTTTCCTTTCCTTTTTCCTTTCCTTCCCCTCCCCCATCCCTCCCTCCCTCCTTCCTTCTTTTTTTTTTCTTCCTTTGATTTTTGGAGACAGGGTTTCTCTTTGTACCTCTGGCTGTCTTGGAATTTGCTCTGTAAGCCAGGCTGGCCTCAAAATCAGAGATCACCTACCTCCATCCACCTCCTGAGTTCTGGGATTAAAGGCATGCTCCACCACCACCTGGCAGTAATCTGCTTTTTTTCTTTTTCTGTGTGGTATTTCATGTAAATGGAATCATGAAATAAGTGCTTTCCTGTTTTGTTTCTTTCATGTAACATATTCTCAAGGTGCATTTTTGTTAGAGTATGCCATAGGGCTTCATTCATTTTTTTATGGTTGGATTTTTAATATATAAGCATTGTATATTTATCCATTCATAGTTCATGGACAATGTTATTGTTTCTAACTCTTGGCAGTTGTAATAATGTTATAAATATTTGTGGTTTTCCCCCCTGCTTTTATGCTTATTTCTGATTCCTCTATTCCCTTATTTTGGCTATCTGCCCTAAAGTAGAATGCTGGAATCTTATGATAATTTTTTTCAGATTTATTTTATTTTATATGTAAAAGTAGTTCGCCTGCATTTATATATGTGCACCAAGTGTGTGCCTGATGTCTTTGGAGGCCATTAGCTACCCTACAACTGGAGTTACTGACAGTTACGAGCTACGGAGTGTGTGTGTGTGTGTGTGTGTGTGTGTGTGTGTGCGCGCGCGCGCGCGCGCAAGAGAACAAGTGAGTGAATATGAAAGAGATTTGTAGATAAGCATTGCACTCATGTGCTCCATGGTGCTAGCAGGAACTTGGCTTCTACATTGAAAGTATGTAGTCACCTATTTTGTTGTACACATAGTCAAGGGAACCAAAGGAAGGTCTTGGGTTCAAGTTCACCAAGGAAAATCCATAATTACCTCATTAATGCCAAGAAATAAGCTCAGTATTGCCTTCCCAACATTCATGGAAGGAGATATTGATGGCATTTGGGGAATCTCGTGAATTCTCTAGTGCCTATTAATTCTATGAGTTTGTGGATTAATTTAGGAATTTCTTGGAAAACATTTTTCTGGACTGTATTAGAGAGATAACAATTAAGTGTCACTGTGGTTACTTTTGTTCAATATAAATGGGAAGAGATATTTAAGAAAGTATTAACCATCAGGCCACAGCAACTTTTCCCCATTGTTCCTTGATTTTCTGGTCAGTTCTTTTGTTCCGGTGCTTTCCATATCATACAGTGTTTAAGTGCAACAGTGAGAAGACTTTACTCTAAAAGATGCCATGTTGAGAACCATATCTCAACACTCTACCCCCACTTATAGAAAGTTATTCAGAAACCATAATAGACCTCATCACTGGCTGCTCAAATTTTAAAACTGACTTAACCATCACCTCCTTACTATTCACTGAGCTCTACACTTTGAGCTAAAACAATAAAACAGAAGCTGTTCTGCTGCCTTGAGTGGCTGTTCCTCTGGCTGAGGTGCAAGGTAACAGAAATACATCCTGAGCTATGGACAAGGTTGGGGTAAAGGGCAAGAAGTGGGAAATTCTGAGGCAGAAATTGAACTGAGTCTCTGGGAACTCAGGTGGAACGGGAGCATTCTGGTGACACATTTTATATCTCTTTTAGCAACGTCCCCCTACAATGGGAATGCCCAGAACAACACCCTGCACTGTGTTTCAAGTAGCAAGGGAACTATTTATCAGGATCTCTTCTGAGATAAATCCTCTGAGTGCCTATAGTTCATGCTCTTGCACAAACAGAGACCACAAAGTGAAGATCCAAAGCCCCATTATTTCATTCCCCAAATGGAAACAACCCATGGAGTTTACTGATCTTTTCAAAAGATAATCCATAACTCAACAGCCAAAAGGTTGGCCTATCAGGATTTATTTTTCTCCCCAAGAGACTTTCTCTTAGCGATTATTACTCATTGCAGGAGGGAACCGAAATGGAAGCTCCTCTTCGGTCTTGTGTAAAGCGCCAGGGTTTCCTTGTCTACATCTGCAGATGGCAGCAGGGAAATGGGGCTGCTATTTAAAACTACAAAAGAAAATGATTCTGAGTCACATTCTTAAATTTAGATTGCCATTCTGATGAGGCATGCCCCCATCAGAAAAGGCTTTGCGTGAACATGCAATGCCAATCATGGGTGGAGGAGTTAAGAATAGAAAGACACCAGTTCTAACTCTGACAGCAGCAATCTGGCCAACCCAAATCCACTCCTAGTTAATGAATAACTAGGTAAGTAGAGCATGTAATCCTTATATCCAATGGAATTTTCATTCCTAGGCTCCCACAGTCTATAGAGATTGGGTGTGATACTGAAGCCTTGGGGACATTTAATGTCTTGACCAGGAATCTAAGCTCGAGGATCTTTCCAAAGATCCCTACTAAGAAGTTCCTTCTACTGAGACATGTGCAATACAGAGCATAGCTGAAAATGAACTTCTTGAAAGCATTTGCTTAGCATGCAGTTGTCTCCAAAGGCAATAAGTCACTCTGTATGGAAAATGGATCCCTTTTTGCATATCCTAAACAATACATTTTCCTGTAAATAGGCTTCAGTATGATGATTCGATAGGTAGAACTTTCTGGACTTGGCTTTGGAACTTGTCAAAGCACAAGGCAAGGGTTTTCCTTCTAAAGGCCACTCTTTGGAATCTTGTGTCATCTTGAAGCAGGAAGTGCTGACATTTCTCCTAACCCTCCACACTTCTCATATCCCCAAATGCTGTTTTTCTATCTCCTGCTTATGGCTGCGCAACTCCATGAGGCTATTTCTTCCAGACTCCTGTTGTCAGACTCTGGCCTTCATAGGCCTTGGCTCCAGTTCCTGATTCACTACTCTGGATTAGGGGTCTAACATTGGGCTTTTCTCCCAGGCTCCCAAATTCTGCTGATGCTGTTGTTCAGGGATTTTGATAACCATGATAACCATGGCTTCTGAAGACATTCCTAGCAACTGCACACTAATTACAGGTACCATTGCTCAAGAAGACTCCCATCCAGACCTGAACAGAGATGATCAAGAGTTTGAGCCTGTCCTCAGACAACCAGCTGCATACCACTTAACTAATCGCTAAGGTCAAGGCTTGAACAGATACTTTCAGTTTCAGATATGGAAAAGACCAGGGGTATGATTACAATACCACCTTACATGCTTCAACAGTGGACGTTCCAATTAACAATCAGAGTACCTGCTGAGTACATTCTCAGTTCTAGATTAAAAGGGAAAAATGACAAAGTCTGGATGAGGAGGGCTGAAGGGGATGGTGCTTTACAGGAGATAAGGAAACGCTAAGCAGCTTAGGAGCACAACAAGCATTGGGAATGATAGAATAGGGAAGGGACTGGTAGGGAAACAAAGCAGCATTTTGGGCAACAATTCCTAACATTAAGATTCTCCCCACTCTGGAAGGCCAGTTCCCTTCAAAATTGAATGGAGCCTTCTTAAGCCCCACCAGGATTACACACAAGAGGTCAGATTCAAGGCACTGCAGACATGAATCAATTCAATAAGCTTAATGATAGCAGACTCTACTCATCCAGCTCACATCTGCAGTGCTGCTAGATTATTCTAATTAAAAGGTGTCATTCCTGGAGCATTAGGGACCTTTCTGTTTCAAATACCAATTCTGAGCCCAGTTGCGAAGAAACTCCAAAACCTACTTCATTCTAAAGTTCTACAGTTTTTTGTTTTGTTTTGGTTGCTGCCACAAGCTGATGACTTTGTTCCATCAGGAATGAGACCCAAATATATTGTCAGCTCTAAATCTGTGTTTGTGTTGTGACTTATTCGAGTGCTCTTGTCATTTTGTGTTCTAACTGCAGTAGCTTTCAAGGCCAGCTTAAAAACTTGACTCACCAGATAACTTGTATCCTTGTGTATAGATAACTTGTATACAAATATTATGTATCCTTACAAATCTTCATTCATCTATGAGGGATTTTAAAGTATACCCTTAAAAAACAATTTACTCATTTTTTATTTTATCTATGAGTGTTTTGCTTACATATGTATCTGTGTACCATGTGCATGCATTGCCTGTAGAGGCCAGAAGATGGCATCAGGTCTCCTGGAACTAGAATCACAGATGGTTATTAGCTAGCATTACGGTGCTAGAAATTGGACCCAGGTTCACTGGAAAAGCAGCCAATGCTCCTAACCACTGAGCTAACTCTCAAGCCTCTGGCAGGTGAATTTCTATAGCTCTGGAATTGGGAAGTGCCTCATTCAGTTCATGTTCAAATCTTCATTTCAACTGCATAGAATTTACATATACTAATGAATTTGACCCTCACAAGAGGATTGCATAAAATATGTATTTGTTAAAATCTTTAATTTACAAGATGAAACTCAGAGACTTCAATATCCATTAAAGTTCATAATTCTGAGTAGTCGAGTTGGGATGTGGATCAAGTAGCTGTATTATAATCTCACATTACCTTTTCAGTGCAATGCTCTCCCCTTGGAAAGGGAGATTGATAAGACACAGTGTTCATTACCAACTGAGCATCCCAAGAGGCTCATACATAAACAAGGGGGTAGACTGGTGGAACGCTGAGGTTAAACTACCCTAGCAAGACTTCATGTATTTGTGGACTTGTCTTGGAATATCCAGAGGAGCTGGCTTATCTAAACTATGTCCAACATTGTTCTGTCAAAGTGGGCATATGGAATGTCAATCATCTAAAGAAGTCCTCTCTGTGTCTCCAGTGTTTCTGGAAATGGAAATGTTCTACCTGTAGATAATGTCATTCATTTATATACTTTCATAAGGTGAGTTCCAGTTATCCTCCGGAAAACTTTTGTAATTCAGTCAATCTCTCTTTCTCTCTCCCAAACACATATGCCTAACCCCCCACCCAAAGAGGCAGGAATATCAATAGTTGGAGGCCATCTTTGGGAACTTAGGGAGCTTGAGGACTCGTTGGGCTACATGTGACCCTGTCCCCCCAAAATAAGCAAAATGAATACAGTAGAAACTGATAATATTTGAACCCTTAAATACTCTTTCCTAACTACGGATTGGTGATTAATAAACTTTCCACACCATTTCATCCAATCAAAGCAAAAGGAAAGATGATGTCATTTAGACATAGATTCTATAGAACTCATCTTCAGCCAATGGGCAGTATTGATCTCACAAATGTAAAGTTTTTCTTGCTAATGTCTGGATGTATTGGTCAAAATACGTGCTTCACTTTACCTGTGAGGGTGATATTTACCTGAATATTCAGACTATCAAGAATAAAGGAAGTCTTTGCAGTGCATGCATATCTGTAAGTCAGTGTTATCCATACAACTTTGGGTCCCAACGTCTTGTGAACTCTTAACAATAATGGAACTACTATGAGTGACAAGATGCTAATTATTTGTTGAAACAGCTTGAATCTGTTTGTGGACCATTGCCATCTTAAGTGGCCAGCATCACAGGTTTGAACAACTCAACTTATCTCTGTCTTTGTATTTCTTTACTTTTCTTAACACCCCCTCTTGAGCACCTGATCAGAGTTATGCACTGAAGAGTTTGTCTTTGGGGGTTTGAGAGATGACTTAACCAGTTAGCAGCACTTGTTGCTCTCACAGAAGACTGTGGTTCGGTTCCCAGAACCCACATGGTATCTAACACCTGCCTGTAACTCCAGTTCCAGAGGATCCAAGTCCTCCTCTGCTCTTCACGAGCACTGCATGCATGCATGTGGTACACAGACAGACATGCAGTCAAAACACCCAGACACATAAAGTAAAAGTAAATAAATCTAAAACACTAAAAAGTTTATTTTTATAATACCAGGGTGGGACCATACATTCAATAAGTACTATACTTTTATATTCTTATTTAAAACACCAAATCAAGCCTCTTCTGTCCATCTACATTAGGACTTTATCTAAGAACATCCTTCAGATAGATGTTTCCCAGGTCACTATCCTTGACAGGTGGACTGATAAATGATTGATCAAAGCTAATGAAAATTACATCAGATTGGCTCTTTGTTTAATCTTAAAGCATTTTTCTTAGACACTGCATTTGTTTTACATTTTTCCTAAAGGATATTGCACTTGTTTCAATGTAAATAGAAGACACTCTTTGTCACTCTGTAATATTGATCTACCATGATGTCAAGCCCACTTGTTAAATGGTTTTATCGGGAAGTCCTTAGCTATGGTTAGTGTCGATAATGTATTCATCTTCCTGACAACAGCTTTTAATTATGCCAGTGCTCAGACGATAAGATGGGATTCAATGGCAATAAACACATAGATCATCTGAACTGTGCTGAGATGAATAGGCTGTACGGAGGGATGACATGGGAACCCTCGCTGCTCTACTGAGTCCTTCTGTGCGCTGTAATCTTCAGCTCTGATCAACAATGACAGCAGTGGATCTCAGAGCATTTGCATTGCACAGGGTGTCTACCTGAGTAATTAGCCCTAAGAATAAAGCATTCTTCTGAGAGACAAAGAAAATGACGCAGATTGCTGATGAAGAGACAAAACATGTCAGTTCCTTACAAGCTGGATTTCTCAATGAGATTCAAAGATAACGTGTTATCCCAAAACTCAGGTGGTAAGAGCCTTGCTACTTTCTCTCTAGGAAAGATTGCAATGTCTGTGCTAGTTAGTGTCTGTCTGTGTGATACAAACAGACAAATTTGGGAAGAGAATCTCAGTCAAGGCATAGCCTCCACCCGATTGGCCTATGGCTATGTCCTGAGGCATTTTCTAAATTACTAACTATGTAGGAAAACCCAACCCACTGAGGGCAGTGCCATCCCAGGTGGGCCTGACCTATATAAGAAAGCTAAAGCAAGCCAGTAGCTGTATTCCTCCATGGTCTCTGTTTTAGTTCTTGCTTCCAGGTTCCTGCTTGGGCTCCTGTCCTTAATTCCCTTCATGATGAATTATAATTCTAAATTGGGGGATGGGGGGGGACCTTTTCTCTCCAAGCCTAATTTTGGTTGGCAACAAAAAAGAAAACTAGAGCAGAGTCTTATCCGTGTTTATATTTATCCCATTCTATATATAAATGCACCTGAATATTTTAAAGGCAAAACATGTGAATTACAAGTCAACCTCTTCACCAATGGGCAATTGGGTTGTTTTCAAGATGGGGAGATGATTCAAAATCCTAGTTCTATGGCCTATGTGCTGGTTGTGTCCTATGGTCTGTATTCTATCATTGAAGCAACATGTCCTCTCCAAGCCTTGGTTTTCTTGTCTGTAAACTGGGGATAAGGAGACAAAATGTCAAGGCTTAAGTAAGGAGAAACACCTATGCATTCAATCAATAACACTTATACTTACAGCTAAGTAACAGTGGTAATGACAATAACAACTGCCAATGGAAAATGCCCCAAAGGCAATGAAAACTGAGAGGATTAGTAATCTCTATGCTCCATTTCCCCTCTTATGTCTGCATTACTGAATCCTTATAAAATACTCTGATATGATCCACAGACTCACTGGATATGCAGTCAGCTCTTAATTGGAGAACTCACTATCACACAGTAACAGTCTATATGTCAGAATGTTAATTTTGGATAAAATTCAAAAAATAAAAATGGGAAAAAGATATTCCCAGAAAGACAGTCATACTGTGTCATAAATACTAAATAATTAACCAAGATTTCTTAACAATGAAAGCCCCGTGTCACTTTAATGAGTGGCTCGTGTG
>LOEQ01002696.1:139486-165669 GCA_001685075.1 Bramus lutescens
CCAATCGCCCGGTTGGCTTGTGTGAATGTGGAGGAGAAGCAAAGGAATAAACCAGCCAAACACTTCGTAAATACTCTCCTCTATCTGCACTCCCATAAATGTATTCTTTCACTGTTGGAATCCTGGAATGATGTCCAAGACAACCTATTCACTAATGCTTATTTTCTCTAGCTTGACTACAGACTACAATTATTTCAATCACAGTTGTTACCAGAGTGGAATTAGTGTTCATATTTGCCAACAACTTTTATGTAATGAATCAGAGTTAAGCTATTACATAAAAACAGAGTCTTGCCAAGGAAGGGCTGCTTGCTGCGATTTTTACCAAATTGACAGTGAAATCACAATGGATGCACTCTGGTCACCCTCTTCTCTACCCCTGTGCATGATAGCCATCGCCCCCTTTGCAGAGGAGTCTTATTTATCTAGAAGACAGATATAAAGAGATTATTTAGTTAGTACTAAGTGAATCATCACTCAGATGTATATTCCAGGTATGGATGGCAAGTCCTTCAAGGACAGAGTTCAAGAGCTATGTGGGTATGGGTAGCAGACACTAAAAAGGCAATGTGCACATACATGCCCAGCGTCCTGCAGCAGACATATGTCCTGCCCCAACCCCAATCCCACCTTTGGTCTATCCAGCAAATGGGAGAGCTTAGGGAAACAGAGGCCAGAGAAAAATCCCAGGTCAAGACAAAGAGCTGGGAACTCAGACATAAAGCCTTGTAGGTGGTGAGAGGGTTAAATAAGACACTGGCCACTGAGACTATGCTTCCTCTTACACCTGCCTTGGACAAAGGGTACCTTGGCCAGGGCAAGAGGAGTCACCAAACCACTGTGCTTTCTGCTTCCATGGCTTCTCTCTGGGCATTGTCACACATGTATTAAATAAAGTTTCAGAGACAATTATCTCTGAACAGTGACGACCAATAGGCAGCCACATCTACACATTGGTAAGCAATGTTCCAGGGTCAACATTCACGAAGAAAGCAGTCTAGACAAAAAAGAAGTTCAAGGTAGTTGGGTATCAATGCTTCTCAAATAAGCTCTCACCCTCATATAGGAAGTGGAAGAGGCTGTGGAAGGAAAACATGACCCCTCTACATATCAAAAGCAGCACAGGAGGGTGAGTTTGCTGGTGTACTGAAAGTTCATCACATAATAAGCTTTCAAATAACTGTGACTTCCAGCTGTTATTATAAGCAGTGGTTAAAACAATTCTTCTCCGTGAGCCTTCTCCAGATTTTAGACTCTGACACGTGGAGGTCACTCACTGGTTGCTACTTAGGTGCCGCTCCCCTGTCCTTGAGATGTTGCCTTTGGCACTGCCTCCTCACTCTGATTTTACCTGCAAGGATTCAGAGTGGAAAGCTCAACTAACTACCCCATAGTTCCAATTCTAATACCTTTCAACCATATGTCCAGTTCAATAGCCCTCAACCATATGTCCACTTGAGTAGTCTCCTCAAGGTCTTCACTAACAAAGACCTTCAGTACCAAGGCTCTGACTAGTGCTAATGTTAGGAGCCCTGGCAGCATCAGGCAACAGCAGTTCCCTTTATCTGCTGCTTTTCCTTGAAGAATAAAAAGCAATAACCAGTAACACACACACACACACACTCAGCCTGCGATGAATTTTGTTGACACTAATGGCTGGTGATAGCTCTGTTTGTGGTATCCTGAGGTTGTTTTGTTACTGGGGATTTTTTTAAGGGCCTGGGAGAGACCCGACACCAGTCTTGATGACATCTAGCATAGAAAACAATTATACCTTTACTACACATGGCAATAAAATCGCTATGTGTTAGCTCTGTCTCAGGCTGACAGCAGAGGCATGGATGTTTTGTTAAAGTATCCCTATTTGGGAGCTTTGCACAGAGCCCACAGCATCACAGCCAAAAAGGACAATCTGAGATACTGCTGATTAGTAGCCATGAATCTTCTGAGCACAGGGAAGGAACAGTAATTTCTTAGGAATGTCAAAAAGCAACCTGGGCAGTAGAGACCAAGAAAACTATGGGAAATCAGTAGGCCAAGTTACTTTCAGAATCAAAGAGTCCTCATTAACAGGGCCAGGAGGATTCCTTAGCAAACCCTATACTTATACAATCATATCCCCAAGTGTATGTTCTTTCTTTTTTTTTTATCTATTTCATGAAATTAATGTCTTAGCTTTGGGAAGAATAATTCTTTTCCTTTATATGCTTTTCTTTCTCTCTTGCTGCTGATTCACAGTGGAAGTCATTTATGTATCAAAATTCAGCTTATCTTTTTAGGCCACAGAAATAACTCTTACTGCGGTTTCAATGATGTGCACTGGGCTTCTGGATCTAAATTTGGAGAGGAGTATTCTGAACTGAAAGCAGCAAGCTTCTTCCTGCTGCTCCTCCTTGTCATGTTATGGCTGCCTCTGATTTCTCTCTGGAGTTGTCTTCTACATTCCTTTGAAAGCACAGAAGTGTGGTCGGATGGGGTGCCCTGGAGCTGCCTTCTTAGGACTGTCTCCCTTGTCCCTCGAATGGACCCTCTCATTCCCACTCTGCCTCACCACAGCCACCCCATCACTGTGGCAGGAAGCAGGGCGAGTTTCCAGGAACAGAGAAACTGTTTCCTTTTGGAAGAGCCTCTCAGGGAGGCTCAAAAGCCTCCTTTTCCGGAGCCCTGGACAAAAGCTCCCCTAATGGTGAGCACTTCATCCCTGGGTCCGAATCACTACCTGCATGGGCTGCCCTCTAATTCCACCAGGCTCCTTTCAGAAAGGAGAATACTCAACCAAAGGACTCTTTAGGGGTTACCTTAAGAACATGTTTGAAAGTCTTAGCAAAGTCTCCTTCAGTGGGTGAATAGGATATGTCTAATAGAATGGGAAGAAATGGCGGGTAGAAGGGGCTTGACTCGACTAAGTCCCCAGATATAAGAAAATGGAAATCCAAAGAGGAAAGGGGAGGCAAGAGGCTTTCAGTTTTGTTTTACTCTAACTGCTGAATTGCATCATTTTAGTCTAGGTATGCTTGCAAGCTATTACTATGGGGCTTTTCCCTCCCAAGGTGGGATCATTAGAGCTGGTTAACACACCAGCTTTCCTTTCCTGGCATTCACAGTTGGCTTTTCTGCAACTTAAAATACTTACTTATGTGAAATAACACCAGCCACAGATCCAGCAAGATCCTGGCAGTTATATTTTGCAAAAGTCCATCCCGAGAATACAAGACAGAAAAATGAGGTAGACATTTGATAATAAAAATTAAAAAAAGAACTAAAAGTGCTATGGTAAAAGATGCATTGCAACAGGGAGAGAAAATGGTCCCAGTTATTAATCAACAATGCTGAATACAGTGCCAATGTGCTTTGGTGAATATAAATATCCTCAATAGTACTATCCTTTTATATATTTTCAAGATGAATTGGTGGTATTGCTAGATACAATGAACTATGTGAAAGGCAAATAATTATATTTCTTGGGGGAATTTATCTTATAAAATGGTGTTTATTAAGTCTATTTATTTATTAGATTTAAACCAAACAAAATATAGAAAACATTGTTCAAGAAGTCATGAGAAGAGGTGGGACCCTTGGGTACTGTGAGCATATCCTTGCCGAGTTGGGAAGACACAGAACTGACCATTGGCTAAGCTGCTACTTAGAAATGGGCCTTATATTCTAAATCCCTGATTATGAGCTTTACACTCAACCCCAGCCTAACATGAGACTTTGTCATTTCTTTTCCAGTGCTCCAGACTTGAATTTTTCTGAGATGCAGTGGTTCTGGGGAAATATCAACAAATTGGGGGCCCACAAGGATTTCCAGGAGCAATCATATATCCCAAATCTTCAGTGTATCAGAATGCTCCCTGCTGTAATTCCATGCATGCGTCCAGTGCTTGCTACATTCAGAGCTACCAAGAAAGGCATGTCGCATGCATGGGCAGTGCAGGAAAAGGATCTAGTTAGTTAACCTGGAGGCAACAACCAAAAGGGTGAGGTTGCAGCATGCAATGAAAACCACACTTGGCCTTGGCTGCCATGCAGAAAAGACCTACATCAAAGAGTCTGCTGTGCGGCTCCTGGGTGAGAGTCGACATGAGAGAGGTGAGAAACTTCAGCAATGACAGACATGGGCAGAAAAGGTTCAAACCACTATAAACAGAACACCATACAGAGCACTGGCATTTCACACGAAGAGAGGCAGCTTTGGGGCCCAGAAAGGAGTGACAGGAAAGGAACACAGACTGTCCTCAGCTTCGACCATTTCCTTGGCCAGCCCTCCACACACACACGTGTTTTTATACAGTGTCTTTTGATTTGACAGGTAATCTGGTGACATCTGCTATAATTGTTCAGATGTTTTGAATATTTGGGAAGAGCAAAGTATTGGTGACATGAAGATTCACACCATGATTTCCTGATGGGACAGTTTATTTGAAAAGCAGGGCTGAGGTTGGGTAGACAAATGAGAGGCAGTCAAGCACCAATACCCTTCGAATCGTGGTTTCAGAGTTCATGGTGAACCTCCAGGCAGAATAAAATATTGAGAACCCAATGTTCATAAAAGGCAATATCACCCCTAAAAGCCACCTACACCCCTTAAGTTCAAACCACTGCCAATGAAGCCATTTTATTTTCTTACACCATATTCAGGAACTGGAACCTTAGATAGAGGGGAGATGCCTTGATATATTATTTTAATTACAAGTGACTGATCAGCAAACACATGAACACTTGAAACGTTTAGAATCTTCTCTGTCTCAGTCACTGTCTCTCCATCTCTGTCTCTGTGTCTCCGTCTCTGTTATCTCTCTGTGTATATATATCTGTGCATTCTTTGCTGCAGAGGCCAGAGGACCACGTTGGGTGTTGCTCCTCAAAAACTATCCACTTTTTGAGACAAGTTCTCTCTCTAGTCTGCAACTCAGCTAATAGGATCACTGACTGGCTAGTGAACCTCGGGATCTGCCTGCTTCCCCGCTCCCTGTACTGGGATTTTAAACACGACACCAAGCCCATTTTTAAAAACGCTGGTTCCCGGCGATCATTTTCAAGGCAAGCACTTTCTTTGAAGAATGAAAGCAGCACGGATTGGGGAGGGGCATCAACTCCTTTCAAATGTCAACGCCACAACAGCTAGCTGACAGTGCGAACTAACAAGCTGCCTGCCTCACAGACTCATGCTCTTGGTTTGTTCTGCTTGTTCTGCTTTCTGTGACCTCGAACACAGCTCATGTAGGTCTGTGCTGTCATGTGATTCTCTCCCATAGCTCTCCAGCTGGAAGAAGAGGGAGAAATCAAGTGTACTGTTCGTAAATCACTCCTTTTAATATGCTTTCCCGGGGGCTCATAGCTAGTGTGGACCATGATGGCAGCTGTGACAAGGACTTGGGCATCCTGTGAACAAAAGGACATAATACCCAGCTGTCACATTCATGGAGGGCAGAGCATCCTCTAGGACCTGAGCTCCACCAGAACATAAAGATGAATACAGCCAGACAGGACACACGATACTATTCACTGAACAGATAGCTCCACGGATCTTTAGCGACAGGCACTCTACTCATTGGAAGGACACAAAATTCAATGAAACACAGCTTCTGGTCCAGGATAATATATCCAAGAGAGGCTTGCTTCAAAGTTCTACCAAAGAGGTAGTTCTACCTTCTGACTAGAGGCAAGCTGTGCATCCCACTGGACAGCTCACTAACATGAAGTCCTCACTGACATGTAACTACTACCCATCTGGGGTGTTGAGAGAAATGAACAAGGAAATGTTAACTGCTGTTAGCGGCCAGCTCCGCTGAATTCTCTATCAGCAACATCTACTGTGGCCTCTAACACTCAAATCCAGGTAAGAAACCAGAGGTTGATGGAATGAGCAGACTGTCCCTGGGTGAGCTGAGACAGATGTGGAGAAATGAGGAGACACGGATCTGAGGGAGACGGTGGTGAGGGCTAAGTACGGGAAGAGATTTGGGTGTACAACAGGACACAGAGACTCACACTCTTCTGGAGCCAGATAGCTTACCTGACTGGTAAGAACTGAGGAGAGACAGAAGGTGGTGAAGTAGCTGGGTGCCTAGTAATATGCCTAGTCTCCATCCTAGAGAAAGCTGGAAGCTGACAGAAACTTAAATGTAGAGGAATGGCAACATTAGCCTTGTCTGGCACTGAGTTAACTCTAGGGCAACATAGAGCAGGAAGTACAAGTATTTAAGAATATGGAAGAGAGGTCAATTTATCAAATTAAATCCTAGAGGAAAGAAGTCATTTTTGCAAATTTTTGCTAAAATTAACATGGGTGAATATTTGCCTGCAGGTATGTATAAACGCACTAGGACCAAGCCTGGTAGCTGAGAAGGCTAGAAAAAGGTATCAGATCCCAGAATTGGAGTTACAGACAGTTGTAAGCTGCCATGTGGATGCTAGAAGCCAAATCCAGGTCCCCTGCAAGAGCAGCCAGTGCTATTAACCTCTAAACCATCCCTTCAGCCCCAACCTATGCAAATCCAAAGATGAAATTCTTCCCTGCAAGGCAACTAGGGTAACCTTGGGGAGTGGCTTTCTTCAGAGACTGGTGCTGTCAGGGTTTCTTTAGGGACCACTCATGATACCATCAAAACAGTTACCTGAATCACAATGGCCCTCCATGTCTACTTCTAGGGTCTTTGTGTCATAAGGAAATCAAAGCACCTGGCTCTTTATCTTTTGACAGAAACTACCTTCCTAAGAGGCTACTACAAAAGCGTTGTAAAAATGACAGCAGAACAGCATCCAAGGTAGGCGTGTTTCTACACTCTGAATGGGGCAGCTTTAGAGACACACATTCCTACAATGACAGGCACACTACATGTGGTCATACTTAGGCAGATAAGGGAGGTTAAGGCTATCACTTTCTCTGCCTCCATAGCTCACTTCCAAAAGGACTTGGTAATATCTCTAGAGCCATCAGTGGCAGTGGCACTTAGAGCATAGACACCAAGTGGTAATCACAACCCTGGTCCTTTTGGGGATTGGAAATTTGAGTTCCCTGAAGATGATCTGAAATACATTCTAAGAGCGAGGCTTTCTTTTGGTCACAAGTGCAAGAATAAAAGGGATATTTCCAGAGAGCACTTTCTTTTTAAAGAGCAACCAAGAATGCTTATGCCCATGTAAGCTCAACTTTCAAGTACAACCATGATGGGAACTCTACCCCGCCAGCTCTTGAAGTACAAACAGGAGAGCACTGCCATGGGACCATGCTTCCTGGATGGATTTACCTTGGCCTCAAGTCCCTTGGCCTATGGCCTTAGAGAGAAGAGTGATGTCCTGAATTTAACCATGGAAAACAACTGAGATTCAATATAGACATGCCCACTGTGGTTGCCTAGCAGCCATTCAGCCAGCGATTGCTCAAAGTGAAGGAATATTGTTGGAAGTTTTGTTTGGGTCTTTTGTCTCTGCCACCGCCACCATCGAGGACTCTGTATCAGATCTGAAGTTAAAAGGATCCAACCTTCATATTTTTATTACCATTAGTAAATAAGGAAGCTGCTTTGGCCTATAGCAGGGCAGAATAAAGCCAGGCAGAAAATTCGAACAGAGTTATAGAGGGAGTAGGCAAAGTTAGGGAGACAGGGACCTCACCTGTAGACCACAGCCTCATGGTAATACACAGGTTAATAGAAATGGGTTAATTTAAGATGTAAGAGCTAGCTAGGAATACACCTAACCTATAGGCGACACAGCTTTATAGTTAATATATTTTCTGTGTGATTATTTGGGTCTACGTGGTAGCGAAACAAATGAACAGTCTCCTTCTACATCTAAAGGACAGAGGAGGAAATCCCTCTAGGTTTGTGAAGAGTAGGAATTATCCTGTGTAGCCTGGTAACTCTTCCTTTCTCTCCCAACCGAATAAAAATAAGAAAACCCAACAAAGACTGTTCCTCCTCTCTGCTGGCCCCAGTAGACAAACTCATGCACAGCCAGAAAATGGAACAGGATACAGTAACATCAGTATTGTCATCTTCCCCAAGTGACAATGGTACTCATGGGATAGAAACGGAAACCAGCAAAGACTGTATACGCTCCTGCCTGTATGCCCCAGCAACACTATCAACACAAACAGCCCAGGCTTTGCCTTCTCCACCAGTTCCACTGTGAGTAAGGAGCGCCACACACCCACATTTGTTAGGAATCCAAATAAGTACATATTAGGGAAGCATCGTTCATTATTTAATAGACCACACCTTCATATTCAGAGGAACAGGAATCAGAAAGGGTGCAAGGACATTTTTATTATGTATGGTTTGGTAAAGAAACAAAGTAATAATAGGTGCTTTTAAACTTAAAACCTACAATCCAATCTTTAAAAGTAGTTGTCTGAATAACAATCACTTTGTTGTTGTTGAATTTTAAATAACACTTTGGAATTTGCACCATTTCCAAATCCACTAATGTGACTTCACACAAACTTTAGTGTATCTTTTTCAAAGTTGTTTCTCTTTTTTCAAATTCAGTTTCTCACAAGACAACTACTTGGCACTGCTAGGAGAATTCTGTTTGTTGACTAAGGAGTTGGTGGCACAAATTAACTAGGGACAAAACATCATCAATCTATATGGTAAACAGAACAAAGCAAAAAAGAAGACAGCTGGCAAAACCTCTCACATTAACAGCATGTGCCCCAGCTTCCTGTTGTGACAATGAACTACAGCTATGTAACAGAATTATTGAAGATGGGGGTGGTGCACACAGAAATGCTATACAGATTTTGTGATTCTTTTGCAGGTAGTAAGCTATTGTAAAATAAAATGATCATCCAGCAAATTTACTCTTGCAGATACAGGTTCAGTTCCCAGCAACTCCTGACTGTAACTCAAGGTCTAGAGGATCTCAGATCCTCTGGATCATCATGCCCTCTTCTGGCCTCCACAGGCACTGCACAAGCAGAGTGCACATGTGTACATACAGGCAAAACACATTTTAAAAAATATCTGTCCTTCCCTGTTTGACTTTTATGAACTGAAGAGACAATATAATATCTATTCGTGGCTTAAAGAGCAGGCCTATTGAAAATCAGCAAGCTGGTTTCTTTAGAAAGCCTGTATTGGGCACCTGTTGCATGTGTAATAGAACATAGAAAAGACACCAAGGAGGTGTAAGAAGCTACAGAGATGTATGCCAGCATCTTCTGTCTCAAAAACACATTAATTTAAGCAAAAGCATTAAAATTGTTTGCTTACCACACAGATTCTCAAGACAAAATCGACTCTCAAAAACAAAGTCATTAACATACTATGTTAAGGTGAAGAAAATCATTTCCTCAGGGAAGATGCCCACCAGCAGGGAACTGAACAACACTTTTCCTGTCAGTCCCCCACAAAACTACCCTTATACTTGCTATTCAGGTTTTATCTTTTTCCTTGCCTAAAGCTCAATACTCACCCTAACTTAGAAGCCAAAAACTGACATATACCTAAGATGCAAGGAGATAAGATCTACTCCCAGGAGGAGAAACAATTGGAAAAGGCTCTGACAAGGAAGGTCACTCATGGAATCTCATATAAGCAGCAAGGTAGAAAGAGAGACAGGTAAAGTTTAGAATATAGGCATCTCACAACACCTCCTACCATTGCCCATGGGCAGCATCTTCTCTGTCTACACTTGGTCTGCCCAATACTGCTGGAAGTAATGTTAAGGCCAAATATGAAGTCATGAGGATGAATCCTTAGACCACCGAAGACTTTACAAAGAACAAGGCCATGGTTTTCATCTTTTTGTGAGAGACAAAGGAAAAACAGAGAGATGTGCAAAGCCCATGTGCTCCTGGAAGTGAAGCAGTGGTCAATGAACCAGAAAGAGAAGACCCAGCCCTTCCTGAAGACAGGACATGTGCCACTGCTGCTGGCCACCTATAACTTCTCCTGCTGGTAGGCAGGATTTTCAAAAGCCTGGAGCTCCCACTTTTCTCTGTTTAAAGGATAATCAACCAGCACAGCTTGATCCGGCACCAAACCAGTTACTTATTTAAAGCATTTCCCTAAGAGCTAGGAAACGTCCACTGTTGAACTTCCAAGTTACAACTACTTTTTAAAAGAACATCTTAACCAGTGACTAAGAGAGGGATCCCAGAGAAATAGCAAGCTGCAAAAATTTACACCTACTACGGGCTGGTTGCTGCCTTTGCCCCTGTTTGACTCCTATGCTAGTACCTTTCAAAGACATTACATTTGGTTGTGAAAACTCAGTTCAGTGGCTACCTCCTCTTGGAGGTCTTTCTGCATCCTCCTCTCATCTTGAATTCACTGAGCCTTTCTCTGAGTTTTTTCTCTTGCCATCTGAGATTCTTTTCCAGCATTCACCACGGACATAAGATAATCTGTGTGGAATTGTCTCTCCCTTCTCTACTACACCTGGAGCCCTCTGATCAGGGTGTAGGAAATTATACAGTAGTCCCCCAAAAGGGTTTAAAGGGAAGGAGAGAAATGAAAGGACAGAGGGAGGAAATTGGAAGAATTTAGAAAGCAGGCCGTAATCCATGAGGTGCTAAACTCAGTCAAGTAATCCCATCTTCCAAAATGGTTTTCAAGTACCCCAGAATTATGTATAGATCAAACCTGAGTTATGCGATGTCTGCATTACCCACATTAATATCACCCCAGAGGATGTGGTGACCTCAAGAGACTGAATTATGGACACCTCCCATGTCACAGGGTAAGTATGGAAGCTGAAAGGTGAGAATGACCTTGTAGGTAGCAACATTCACCACCCCAAAAAATCCATTGTTCTTCCCAGCAAAGAAAGTTGAACACACTGAGATGCCTAGGCAGATTTTGAATCCTGTATTAGGAGAGTCTGTTTCAAGGGGGTTGGTATCTGTATCATTATCTGACATAATACTAAATTAATTTCTCTTAAATTAACAGATAACCATTTCTTCTTTGGACAGATATAAACCAGGCATAATAAGGATTAAAGAACACAAAAAGAAATACATACTTAAACTACAATTAGTTTTTGTGTATCTGTGCTTTAGTTAAGAAAGATAGACCCGAACTTGACACTAAGCACACTGGAAGCATAAGCTAAAACTCTAGAGATGTGCACACATTAGATGTTAGGAAATCAACTTGGGTCTATCTTATTGATCCACTTCTTCAGGCATCCAACACAAGAGTCAAGGATCCAAGAAGTAGTGGGAAAATATATTTGAAAAAATAGACATGGCAAAGGATTCAGATGAGGGTTTGGATCTGCAGAGTCTCCTTGGGAAAACACCAAGCTTATTGGATGGAAGCTGACATGCCTACTTATTCAAGTTAAGTTGAATATGAAGAACTGTAGCCTACAAATATATATCAGATCCTATGTATCTTACACAGATGAAGAAAACCCCTAGTAGTTTTCATTACACCAGATGACAGGGATTCTGCTAGGGAATTCATACACAGAAGACATTAAATACTGACTTCTCCATCTCATTTGTCCTCTCAAATTGTCACCGATTTTGATGGAGAGTTTCTTTTGCTCCTTACCTTTTCTTTGTGTGTGTGTGTGTGTGTGTGTGTGTGTATGCGTATGTGTGTGTATGTATTTCATGTGTATGAATGCTAGCTCATACAAGCCATAGCACATGCTTGAGGTCAGAAGACAGCCTCAGATATCAAGTCTCATCTTTTATGCTCTTTAAGACAGGGTCTCTCTGTGGTTTTTCCCCCTGCACACATCAGCCTGGCTACCCTACTTGCAGCAATTTCCCTGACTCTTCCTCCCTACTCAGTAAGAACTTTGGGAATACAGATTCTCACAATACAAATTCAAGATTTTGGGCTCTTAGGGTTTGAACCCAGGTCTTCATGTTTCTGTGGCAATGTCTTTCATTCATTGAGTCATCTCTTTAATCAGCCATCACTTTTACTAAGTGTCAAATGTATAACTCAGGATTATTTTGTAAAATTACTATAAAGGCTTTAAAGTTATCACTGACTCCTGAAATAGTGTGCTGTTGATAGGCAATTCTAAAAGGCCTGGTTGCAATTATTGTGAGCAGAGATTTAACAATGTTGACCTTAATTCTTGGATAAAGAAGTCCAACTCAGGAAGTTCTTAATTATCTTCATCTATCATGAGCAACAACAAAATGGTATGAACTCGTACACTACTGTTGCTCAAATTAAACATGACATCGTGGTGTAAGCTCAAGTAGCCCAGCTCAGAGCTGTTTGCAAATGAACAAAGAATCATCATGAGGAGAGAGATCTCACAGTTTTATTTAAATCTTAAGATCGATCATATTCAATAAAATCATTTTCCTCCACAAACTGGGACATCCCCATTACTGTGTGAAGCTGAAAACAACTGTATTCATCTCATCATGCCTAAACTCATTGTTCACATTATCAACATGACACAAAATTCTTTCTTTTAACTTGGGAGAGATAGTGTAACATTTACTGAGCAGGAATGATCTGAAATTACTTAGACTATGACAAGTTCTGAGACAGGGTTCCCAGGAAGAGGGCAGGTATCGCCAACTTCCTGTCATCATTGTTGAACAGAAAGCTGCTACCACCTACCCTGGGGAAGGGCTAGATAGAAAGTGCAACCCTTGATCTGCATAAGTTTCCATCCCAAATCTCCCCCTTTCCCACAAGGCTCGAGACACAGAAATCCTCTGCAATTTTCTCCAAATGCTAAGCATTGGCTATCTTGACTGAAAAGCAAGCTCCATGAAAGCTGAAGCCTTTCTCCAAAGCCTAGATGTGTCTTTGAACCTATAAGTGTTCTACAAAGAAACTATCCAAAACAAACAAATAGACAGAGGCAAGAGAGGAAGGAATACAGGAAAAGAAGTGGATGTTAAAGTCCTCTCCAAATTTTACAAAGCTCCCTCTGATCAACACCAGTTTTCAAGTACTTTCCCCGTCAGGTCTCAGTACCAGCATGAGGCAGCTCTCACTCCAGTTCCTATTTATACACGACTTTTGTATCATATGAAAGAAGTTTCATTTCTCTGATACCAACAGGAGTCATTTGCTAATAGAATCATCCCTATTATGTGCTTTGAAGGGTACTGACATCTAATTTTGAGTTATATTTAGCATTACTTCCAGTCTCATTCAAAGTATAACAATTATCTCCTTGTTAATTGATTATCTAGACTTGGCAAAGAAAACATTGCGAGTCCGGCCCATGTTAGTCCCAGGATCTACTACATATTATGTACAATTAATTGAAGGATGTCATCACGTCAGTGTTTATCCACACTTAAAGTATGCTAATGCTGGCATTGCATATGTCTGAGTTGACATTGAGTCCCACAGGTATTAGACTCTAGCAAAACGTGTCATCCCGGGATTAGAAAGTACTCATTCAGACCATGGGCTCCATTTCTGGTCTCAATTACTACCCACATGACTTCAACAGCTCAAGTTCCCTTTATTCTTTAAATGAAGAAATATGAATGGGATGGAAAAGGCAGATTGGGACTTTACATAGAGTAAGTTCTCAATAGCTAGAAACACAGCCTGTAGGCGTACAGAGAGCAATTTAGATGATGAGAATTCTGATGTGGGAGTCCCCTCTGTATGCTATGTATATTAGTATCATTCATTAATAAAGAAGCTGCTTTGGCCTATGACAGGGCAGAATATAGGTAGGTGAGAAAACTAAACTGAATGCAAGGAGAAAGAGGGCAGAGTCAGGTAGTCACCATGTAGCTGCTGAAGGAGAAAGATGCCAGAACTTTACCAGTAAACCATAAGCCTCATAGTAAAATATAATAGAAGTGGGTTAATTTAAGATATAAGAGCTAGCTAGGAATACACCTGAGCTGTTGGCCAAACAGTGTTGTAATTGATAGAGTTTTTGTCTGATTATTCAGGTCTGGCCGGCTGGGAAATGAAAGGGCAGTCTCCAATGACTGACAGCTAGGCCTGGACCTGAGTGTGATCATCTGCTAGACACCTGCTGTATGAATGGCCACAGTAGCCATTGACTACCTGGTTGGTATTGGGCATGTGGCAGTTCCTTCACCCCTCATCCTTGAGGTATGCTGCTTTTCCTCCACAAACACAAGGTGTCTTGCAGACTTGAGCCTATGAAACACAGGCTTGCAGGGATCCTGTAAGTGCTTAAGCATACAGTGGTCCAAGAGAGACTTCAGAGCTCTGTCCATTAGTACATGCCACTTGAATCTTTCCATTGACCATTGCTGAGAAATGCTAACCAGGGATGATAGCCAGCTCTGAGCTGAGAATCAGGAATGCAGACGGCATCTGCAGGTAAATTCACCTCCGGAGTATAACCAGCTGGGGCCACTTAGCTGGCTTTTAGAACATAGTTGTGGCTGCTTCACACAGGCATTGGTCCGTCTTCTGTTCTGCACCTTCCCAATTCCTAACAAAACGGACACGGGAACACCAGCCAGTTGCAATACTGCCAGTAAGAATCCGTTTCTCCTTATTGGTTCTGGTGCAGAGGTTTTGAATTAAGGAAAGACATGTGAACTGTGACACCCTCTCTAAGTTTCAGTTTTACAGGATTTGCTTGCTTGGATTTCCATTATCATGGCACTTCCCCACCTTCCAGCGCTGTGTGTTGACCTCCCACTGGACAAATCTACATGCAGAACTGAAAGCCTTCTGTGGGACAGCATCCTCGAGCACTGCAAAGACCAGAGGACAGGTGGAGACATCCATCCAGAGGAAAAGCTGCCTAATTTCCATGGTCCTCTTCAGAGGCACACATGAACAAACATGCAGGGGAAGACATGTCTCTGCGACTTAAAAGCATATTCCCCCTCACATGTGTGACTGCCGCTCTACATTTTATTAATTTTTCATTCAAGCATGAAATTAACAAAGGATGGTGCACCTCCACGGTGACACAATACCAAGGCTTATTTATGTAACCATGTTATTGCACGTGCCAGATATTATGTGGACTTTTGCACCAATCCATATCCTGTCAACTTTTGTGACAATCCCAGGGCAGGAGCTAATTAACCCTGGTACTCAGTGGTTCTTAGTACTCAGCAGTGCTCAGCGGGGTAAATTTCCCTAAGTATGTATGTACTTAAGTAGTACCTAGCAATCATATCTTTTTGGTAGAGTCCAGTTGTGGCATGCCCACTAGTCCAGATATGTTCCTCCCAGCCACCTAACAATGAAGACTCTTTATTCTCCTTTAGGGTACAGAGGCAGTGTTGGCAATGGCTCTGAATTAGGTGTAGGGCAGTGGTCACTCTTGTCTTCATTAAGGTATATTAACTGCACATATTCATAGCATGCAGTCCAACGGGCACAGGTCAAATCAATGTCATTAGCATTTCCTCCTTTTAGTCATTTCTTTCTATTGGTAGCCTTTGAACCTCTCTCCTGTAGATCACCATAGGTTACTGCGAGCTGACTACTTCACTACACAGTGGGACACCAGAACTTCCTCTTCCTATCTGACTGCTTTTGATAACTAGCCTCCTTTTATTTACCTCACTCTTCCCAGCCTCTAGAAATCATCATTTGACATTAAAACTTTTTGGTGTCTGCATATGAGCACAAACATGAAATATTGATCATTTAGTACATGACATATTTCACTTAAAGCAATATTTACTAGATTTATCATGTTGCTGTAAATAACCAATTTCATTCTTTGGGGGACTCACCTATATTTTATTCTGTATAGACATCATTGTATTTTTTTATAGTGCTGGAGATTGAACCCACACCCTCATGCACACCCAGCAAGCCCTCTGTCAACTTTGCTTCATGCCCTAGACATTGCTGTGTTTATTTTGGCTCTGAGAGTCAAGCCAGAGAATACGTATTCTCCAGAAAATATCATGCTTCTAGGATGCATGTTTCCACAGTGAAGGGGGAGGGTGGTATGGTACCAAGTTCAAATTCTCCAAACCCCCGAGATTATACAAAAGGCAAACAATCATGAGTACAACATGTATTACAGGACCAAATACCAAGTTGCCTGCTTATTCAAATTTCATCTCACAAATTATAGTCAAAGGAAACACAGGAGAATACTGGCCTCAGTGTACAGGTACAAGATACAGGACTTCAATGTCCTAACTGCAAATGATAGACCTTCCTTCCCTGCCTGTGTAGATTTGGGATCTGGGTAGCCATTCTCGGCATCTATACTTGGACTTCCTATTCAGGGGGAAGAACTGAAGAGGAAGCAAAGAGAAAGTTGGAAATAGCAGAGAGAGGGAAGGAAGGAAGGCTAAGAGTAAATTTATCAACTGGAGTTGTGTTTGCAGGATTCTGTGCTCTCCCTCAAAATACACTGTATGATTTTTAAGCACTAAGTGTCAAACTTGTTCTTTCCCCATCCCTCATTCCACTGCCCCTGCCACATACATACTCCTCTGCCTCTCTCCTCATTCCGCTGTTTTCTTTACCCTCTTCTCAGTAAGCCATGTAGGCTGAGGAATAAATCCAGGCACAGGGCATACGGTGGCATCCTGCACTTGGTTAGTACCCCCCTATTTTCTTGGAGGAAAATATGATTAAGAAAAGCTTCCTGGTGACTTGATTTCCTACCATTATCCTTGAAGATTTACCCAGGTCATATATTTCCTTCCACTTGAAAACTGGTTTCTAGAAGCCGTCTTCTTTTGTTTTCCTGTCTTGTTTTCAGAGCAACTGCTGACATATGCACAGTTCTGGATTTTATTTTAAGTAATTTGTAGTTGACTATCGTTTATTTGTGCAATTGGTATAATTAAATCTAATTATATAATTGGTGAAAGACTGAGTAATCACATAATTAGAACATGCAATACTAACTGTTGGGATCCCATTGTTATGACGCATATGATACAATTATGATGTGAAATATCGAGGTGGCATTCATGGGGTACCGGCAAAGAAAGGACCCCCCTGGCCTGCTGGTGTGGAACTCAGCAAAGGCCAGAGCTCTGGAAAGCAGCTGCCAGCATCCCTCACTCTCTGCTAATCTAACCCTGCAGAGTGATGACCTGGAGCGCCATCTCTGGAGAAGGAAAGCCAGGCACTCCAAAACCCAAACTACCAAGCAGCTGTCCCTAAAGCACAGCATGGACTGTGGGTTCCCCAAACTGTCATTTCTACATGGCTGTTCTCAATTAAAAAACAACAACAACAACAATGCTTTATTGGAGCACAAGAAACTGGGTACCAAAGGACTTCGTGGTCATGTAGATTATTACAAGTGGCCTAGGGATGATGGTTATGTACATTATTACTAAGTGACCTAGGGATGATGGTCATGCACTATTACAAGTGACCTAGGGATGATGGTCATGCACTATTACAAAATGGCCTAGGGATGATGGTCATACACTATTACAAGTGACCTAGGGATGATGGTCATGCACTATTACAAGTGGCCAATGATGATTGGGAAGGAAGCTAGAGGCTCTGTCTTTCATGGGCATGCTAACACCTGTCATTTTCATAACAGGGGTATGGAGAGAGACCACCAGAGAGGGGCTATCTCAGCCCTTACTGTTTTAGTTGGCTGTGAGCCCAAACCTTACTGCAGGCAATCCTGGTCCCCAGGCTGGATGAGATGAGCATCAGCAACTGAGGCATCCCCAACTATTCTTTCTTCAACAGTCTGTGCTCTCTTGTTCATGTCTCCTACTTGATTTATCTCGGAGCAGCCTGCAAGTTCCAGATTCCCCAGCTGGCAACCCTCAGCTCTGGGCCCTACTTCATAGTCCCCCTTGTACATTTCTGCTGCCCATCAATCTGCCCGCCCCCTGCAAGCCCATGCTACATCTGTAAATCTCTAGGAAAGGCTGCACAGACTAAGTGACTGGTTTTACTTTCAATTAGTTCCTCAGTACTAATGGTCAAACTGCCATTTTCTCAAATTAATTTGCTTACCAAGTCTCCAAGGCAACTATTTGTTTTTCTTCTTTCTTTTCACTTTATCAGTTTTCTGTGACCATAATGAAATACCTGAGGCTGGGTGCTGTACAATGATCAACTACTGTAGTTCTAGAGGCTCCAGGCATCACACTGGCATCCCCTCCACTCTGATGAGGTCCTTAAGGAGGATAGTGGCACAATAGTGGGAAAATGTGCTAGAAAACTGAGAAGGGTGACCTTCTTGTGGCCTCTTACTGGGCCACACCTGTGAAAGGTCTCACCACCTCTCAGCATCATCTAAAGACCAGACAACCAACACAGGAGCATGCAGGGAATAAATCATTATCTAAACCACAGCACTTCTCTTTCCTGGTCCTTTCTTGCACCACCAGCTCAGCTGATGCCCAGGTGATAGTGCCAAAAAATAAGTCATGCAAGAGACTGAACCAGGTTTTGCTTTTTCCCACTGGCAAGCCACCCACTCTGCACTCATACATAGGCAAGCACCTCCTTTATTCACAGGAGAGACCAAGCTCCCCTAAATGAACTCAGCCTGCTCTGTCAGAGTTGCCACAGCAAATATCCCTTATTCCAAAGCTCTGGTGCCAACATTCAAAGTGGCCTCTTTCCAGAAGACTGACATGGGCTCCTTGCCTTGGCCTGCCTGGCGGTGTTCACTTGTCAGAGATGCTGACCATATCCACGTGTAAACTCCACAGGGAATTCGGAGCTCCTGTCTTCCCAGCCTTTGGCAGGTAGCCACTCTCGCCTCCCGAAAGCAGTCTCTTGCCTGGCCTCCTGTCTCCCTCATTTTCTCAGCTATGTTCTTCCTCAGTTTCCCATCCAGGTTTCTCCTGTTTCATTTTGCTTTTAAATGTTGGTAAATCTCTCATTTCATCCCCAGACATTATTCATTCCAATGTAAAATGTTCCAATCAGGTTCGTGTTCCCAGCTGGCTATTTTGGGGTGTTGTGCAACCATTGGGGTGGGAAGCACGGCAAGCTAAGATGGTCACTAGGAGAAGAAACTCACTTCCTTCTTCAGCTGGTTCCTGCCTTCTTGATACAGGTCTGAACAGCTTGCTCATATTCCAGCATCAAATATGCAAGTCACAGCAGAAATATGCTCTGTGTCCTAACACTGAGAGCTCAAACAAACTCTTTGTTTGCTTGTATCAGATACTGTCTCCATTAACAGAAAAGTGGGCCACACACAAAAAGAAAACAGGGAAATAGGAAGGAGACTTGCTGAGAAGAATGGCTCCAGCCGGGGAACCAGAGGGAAGGGAGGTGGGAGGGCAGAGTGAGGTGTGTAAAAATGTATCATAATATAAATGTATGAAACTGTCAAATATATCAATTAATCAATCCATCAATCTCAGGGTCTGATAGAGTGGATGAAGAAAAGGAAGAGGATTGGATAAGCGATTAAGATTGGAACACAGAACCAAACACCAAATCAGGCAATTTTCAAACACTCGATAATCCTTTGAACCTTCTTTCCTCAGTTTCACACTTGTGAAAACTGAGCAGTTTCCTTCTAGGAGGTTTCATGGTTATGTCACTCAGCCTAGTAAAAACCAATGCTTGTCCTTTTGTTACCAACATCACGTGAGATAGTTTCAGGCCAAGTGTTTTGTACTGCCTAGGAAATCACATATAAGTAATATATAACCATTTGCTCAGTTTTTAAAAATGTAAATGACTTAATTTTACTAATCTAAGTTAGCACTAACCAATAAATGAACCATTATTTTATGTATCACCACGAAACAAAAACTTTGGCAGTCAGGCTGCAACAAGACACTCATCATGAGAGATTTATTTGCTTACTAAATTACTAGAGATTGTGTCTCTTTATACTTCCCAGACAGGCCTTAAATTCTTGGGTTCACTAGCTCCTCCTGCTTCAGCTCTTCCTGTAACTTGCACTACAGGTGAATGTCACCATGCGTAATTCTAATTCTTTCGATTGATTTTATTTTAATTAATTATTTTTTGTAAGAATATTTCTTGGCTACCTTTGAATCCCCTGCCTTCAATGAGTTAGTTCTGTTCTCCAAAAGCTGCAAGAATGAAAACATTGAAATACTTACCAATAACTCAGAATAAAACGGGAAAGGAGAGAAAACAAGAACTGTGCAGGTGTGTGTGTGCATACACACACTCACATACACTAGTGCAGATAATGCAGGTGTACTCTGCAGATGTTTCCATGCATATGAGGAGCAGATCAGGCTCTTTTACCAACTCAACTCCTATTATAAAACCCAACAAGAGCACTCTGACAGAGCCTTGCTGTGCTAACTCTTGAACTGAATTAAAAAAGAAACCTCATTTATGCTGAGACGAGCCAGTTCCCAATCTGTTTTAAACTTAGTTCTTTTTCTCTTTTGGGTGACACCCACCTATACAGACTCCCTCCATATCCATCTGGTGCTCCTGGGTGTAGGCATGTCACGGCACCAAAGTGTGTTGTAAACACTTACCAATTTTACCTATCTACCCTACGTATAATAGTCATAGGCATAAAACTTTATATCCATGAACCCAAAAGTGGAACCAAGGTAACTACCTTCTAGAAGTGAAAGAAAAATGTGAAGTCAGGAATGGAATTCTGTGGCCATAATTGGCAGAGGTTGTGGGACTTGGGGTGAGAATTTAGAGGTAAATGTCTTTTCCTTTGGGCCACCAAAACTGTTCTGTGATGCTAGGCTGTGTTGCTCCAAGCTCTGCCTTGACCAAGGCCAGATCTGGGAATCCAAACAAACTGGCGGAGCCTTCTGCACCCATGGGCTCTCTATGGGTCCAGGTCTCTTCTATGGTGTCTCTGAGAACTGGCCAGCAAGATCTGGGATCTGCACCCCTGGCTCTCTAAGGGTTCAGGTCTCTTCTACAGTGTCTCTGAGAACTGGCTAGCAGGATGGGATCTGCACCCCTGGCTCTCTAAGGGTTCAGGTCTCTTCTATGGTGTCTCTGAGAACTGGCTAGCAGGATGGGATCTGCACCCCTGGCTCTCTACGGGTCCATGTTCTTTATAGGGTGTCTCTGAGAACTGGCCAGCAGGATCTGTAATGGAAAAGCTAACTTCATTAGAACTAGGCTGGAGAAAATGTTTTCTCTTTAACTTACTTCCAAGACATCAGGGAACTTGTAGCTGAGGAGAGGTGGCAGAAATTCTGATAATTTTGTGCATATCAGGGTGTCACTGGAAGAGGGGTCTGTCTCAGGATATGTTCTTATCCATAAAAAGACGGAGGAGGGTAGTCAGTCTGCACTGACAGTTTGACTGGTCTTGGAATCAACCAGGAGTCACACCTTTCCACATTTCTGCGAGGTATTTCAAAGACTCGGGAGGGAAGAGCCGTTCTGAATGTGGGCATCTCATAGACAGAGAGGTTTGGGGACTGAATGAAATGAAAGAAAGCAAAAGGCGTGCAGAGCTCCAGCCTGCTTCACCTCCTGCTCCTCTGGCCCCGTTGTGCTTACTTTTGTCACAGAGGCTTTGCTGCCTCGGTGGACTGCATCTCTTGAAGCCGTGAGCCAAAATACGTCCTATTTGTCATAGCAATGGAATAGATAATAAAACAATGAATGAGGGTAATCATGTCTCTCTCTTCCCTTCTTGGTGGGATAGAAAGATTTCAAGCTTGAAATCATCCAAACTCATAGGTGGGTGGTGGTGGCAGATGCCTTTAATCCCAGCACTCGGGAGTCAGAGGCAGGCAAGATCTCTGTGAGTTCAAGGCCAGCCTGTTCTACAAGAGCTAGTCCCAGGACACCTAGGACTGTTACACAGAGAAACCCTATCTCAAAATAAATAGATAGATAGATAGATAGATAGATAGATAGATAGATAGATAGATAGATAGATAGATAAAATTGTCCAAGCTCTTAGATCTAACCTTTCTTACCCACTAGCCAAACCTCCCAGTGTCTATCACCTAGTTTCCTATTGGGCATAACTGACTCCCATACTCATGAGGACACCTGCTTTTCCTTTCCATAGGAACTAGAGAATTGGGGACTTGAGCGGGGTCCCTGATAGGCCACTAGCAAGTGGGAAGCTTAATGAAATCAATGATCCCTCCCCCACATGCACCGATCTGAATAAAGAGTCAGATTGGAGCAAGGTTATAAATTAGGATGAGTCCCTGGCTTCATAGGAAACAGTACACAAGCTAGCACTCTAGCAAGTGACCTGGAAAGAAAGTCCTTGAGGATGGTGCTTACGCCACTGTAAGTATTCACAGTGTGAACAGTGGGAACTTCCTAGTCACAGTGTGAACAGCACTGACTCCCTATTCACTGTGTGAACAGTACTGACTCCTTAGTCACAGTGTGAACAGTGCTGACTCCCTAGTCACCGTGTGAACATGGCTGACCCCCTAGTCATGGTGTGAACAGGGCTGACTCCCTAGTCACAGTGCTGACATTCCTTGTTACATGACTGACAGTCTGCCTTTGTCTTCTGTCTTTCCACCATCCTGCCCATCCTCCTCTCCTTATCACTGCTTACCTCGCTAATCCTCAAGATCCCAAAGGAGATTTCTCAAAAAAAAAAAAGTCTCCAAAATACTCAATTATAAATAAATAAATAAATGGTTCTTTCCCAAACGTGTGATCCAGACATCTTTGGGCCTAATTACACAAAAGATGAGCTTCAGGAGCACCACAGATTCTATGAAAGGAATACAAAACTGAGGGGTAGGGTGTTTCCATAAACCCAGAATTTACGATTTTTTATTAAATTCTCAAAGAGGCAAACATCTCTCTTCACAGAGTTCTTTAAAAAGAGAGAAATAACATTAAACATCAAAGGACTAACCCATGCCACCGTAACTCTGCATCCGAGACTATTCATAGTACAGTATGGAAGAACCTGGACTTTTCAGCCAGAAACACCAGAGTTCAAATTCCAAACTGTGAATCAAGACAGGTGTCTTCAAGTCTCTGAACTACAGTGGTGTAATCTGATTGATGATGACAATGAGCTTCCTAAACCATAGGTTATGAGGCAAGTACAGAAAACACAAGAAAACAAGTCACAGGAGTTGGAGAGTGAAATCCTCTCAAAGGGAGACAGAGAGAGGAAGCTCTAGGCTCAGAAGCAGAAAAATGCTGCTGTGTCTTTGAGAAGTGCACTAGAGGCTTTGTGAAATATTTTGGTCCCTCTGCTACAATGACAACCACTAAAACCACTGAGAATGCCAGAAGAATAAAAAAAAGACTTATCTTTAGACACCATAGCGAACTAAATACTGTTTATAGATTTTCATAGTGCAATGGCAAGTTAAGCTAAAATAAGCCTCTAGCTCTCTACTTCTCCCTTATCCTATCTCTCCCTGCAACATGTGACAAATGAAGTCTGTCCATTTCAATCAAGTAAACTGTGATGTTGTTCTGTGAAGCACTGTAATGACCCAGGAGAGCCTCTATAACCAGCTGCCAGGGACCTGCTATAAGGCTCAGTTGATCCCTGTGTCAGCAACCTGCTTAGTTCTACATGGGCCCAGTTGGTTGTTTAATGTCAACTGGAAAGTTATAGATGGTCTAGTTACTGGACCTGCCAGCACTACTACAATGATTCCAGGAGCATCCTGATAAATGGGCTCTTGCTTCATTGAGCAAGATTCAGATTCAGAGAGATTGAGCATGGAGTACCTCACCCTTGACCTTTCCCATGCCATGGGTAAAGTTGTTCCATCTTCCAGGAGAAGTGAGCATCAGTCTTAGAGCTGAGATTAGATAAGGCACCAGGGATGCCTGGCAACCTCTCTCTAACTGACTTTACCTTATGAATTAGATTGTAAGGCATGTTACTGCAAGGCTTAACCACATTGAAACAATTCTTTACAGAATTATCATTTTGAAGCTAGATATAGTGGGCATAATTTATCTTAATCTCACTGTGTAAACCAGAACATACTGCCTTTTCAGATGACACCAAACATGGTTCTTTGTTCATCTCTGATCATCTAGTTTTTCACCTGTAAAGTCCCCATCATAAGCCTCATGTCGTAGCTACTAGGAGTTGTCTGTGTCAGCTTCACAAAAGTTGAAAAGTGCAGGCAGGTGGGGATGTGGCTAGACTCAACCAAAAGGGAGACTCTTAGAACACTGGGAGCTTCTAGGGATACTTCCTTGATTAGTGACATCGATATTAGGACTGGAAACTCAGGAGCCAGGGATCTCAGGACCAAGACACAAGGTGCCACTGCTAAGGCAAACGCCACTCATAAATTCATATTCTCAGATATGGATGCCATCTTAGTTAAGGTTTCTATTGCTGTGAAGAGACACCATGATTCCAGCAACTCTAATATAATGAAGGAAAACATTTAATTGGGGTGTCTTAAAGTTTCAGAGGTTTAGTCCATTATCATCATGGTGAGTGGCATGCAGGCAGACATGGTGATGGAGCAGGAGCCAAGGGTCCTACATCTTGATTCATAGGCAACAGGAAGTGAACTATCTACCACACTGAGCATAGCTTGAGCAAAGGAGACCTCACAGCCAACCCCCCACAGTGACACACTTCCTCCAACAAGACCATTACTCCAAAAAAGCCATACCTCTTAATAGCCATTTTTTTTCAAGCCACTACAGATGCTTTGTCCTCCCTCTCTCTCTCTGACTGGTTAAGAGCTCCCTTCCTTTATCACTTTAGGTGTCTATCTGCAAACCAAGGACAGTTTTGTAACTAGCAGAGTGCAAAATGAGAACACTGGTACAGACCAGAGGTCACATACAAAGGGGACAGAGGGACACAAGTTTTGGTGGTATTGGTTCACTTTTTGGACATCCATTAAGTGCCTATGGAAAGTTTTGAGAATTAGTATATCTTACCATCAGCCTAGTTCTGTTAGAGAGAATTCTTATAGTGAAGAGCCAGCACAAGCCTGATAGCTTCAGAGCCTTTGAACATTTTACCCACTATGTGTCTATTATGTGCTTGCTAATTAAGTTCAGCCCCATGGTTGCCTTCCACTGGTCAGTCAAACTTAACCATCCCATTCTTTCCATATTTGCTGTATGTGTTAATGTTACAGTTTCATGAACTCAGACACACCTGGAGTCCTGAAGCTGTAATTAGCTTCAGAAGCATCTGCTACCCAAGTCAGTTGTCAATTATTCCAGGCTCTGCTCTGAGTAGCAGGAAGTAGCCCAGACCTTAGACCCTGGTTGGAAGGGGAATCATGTTTCTTCTGGTTAATCCCTAAAAGTCTTTTCCCACATCTCATGACTGACTTTCAAATTGCCATTTGAATGGTGCAGATGAGCCCATGGGTTTAAACATCACCTCTTTGTAGCTTCTATGACCTGGAAATAGGCAGCACTAGCAAAGTCATATGGCTATTAAGGCCTTTAAGGGACAAGACATCAAGTGTGGAGAAATCTTACTACAGAGAGATGGAGTCCAGAGTAGCAGGGCAGTCAGGCTGCTCCCTGACAATGAGGAAACCAGGATACCTTGCGATGACTCGGGACTAGCTCCCTACAGTTCTTTCTGAGGTATGGATAGTCCTTTGGGCTCACTCCTCACATTAGGTCAACACAAGTGTCTGTCCCTAAAGCCAGCATTCCAAAGATTCACATTCTGAAGATGTCACCCATCATCCATGTGGTTCTGGTTTCAACTTCTCTTACCACATTTCTCACCTGGAAAATTCTGATGGCGACAGCACCCACCTCAACAGGCTTAAGGCAAGGCTTTGAGTTAGTAAGTAAACAAGATTGGACTAGAACGTAGTACAACACTTAATACATTTCCATGGCAACTGTAGCACCGTTATCACTCTTCCAGTGAGACTTGAGGCAGGAAAATTGGTCTAATCCCTTTTGTGGCCCTAGCACCCAGGACAGTCTGATATATTCTCAGGCTCAGAAACTGTGTCAAGGGTTGGAGGTGAATGAGCCAAAGCAAATGCACAGCAAATCGGTGCTGAACTATTTACACAGAGCACTGAAAGACCAAGGAAGCCTTAGGAAGCTCTCCTCCACGGTATCTCAAGACAAGAGGATGCCAACTAGGGGCCAGCTGCTCAAAGAGGAACTGAGCAATGTGAGGCTGGACCAGAGGAAATGGATGTTGTCTCAAAGGAAAGATGGGGCCTTTTTCAGGAAGAAAAGGTAGATGATGGAGCATGGACCACTTGTCTCTACCAGCTCAAGGAGACTTCCCCAATGATAGAGAAGAAGCAGTAAGCTCCCAGCAGGCCCTTTAAAAAAATAATAAAAGCCAATTCTAATGTCCAAAATAATCCTCCAAGGTAGGCTAGTAGGCCCTCCTTTCCTATCAGGGAGCCTTTACCTCCCCAACAAAGGCTTGAT
>LOEQ01002696.1:170139-204930 GCA_001685075.1 Bramus lutescens
GTTTTCCCACCTATACTTCCTGCCTGGCCAATCATCATTTATTTAAAACATGATGGACAGAATACAGACAATTCTCCTGCACCACTACCCAGTTCCTGCCTCTTTGGCTCCAGGCTCAAGTTCATGGGAAACCTGCCCCTCCCCCAGTCCATTCCTGCAGGAGAAGTTATTCATATTCAGGGACACCTCTGAGCTATCTGCAGAGGATTTTCCAACTTCGGAGAGTTTATTTGATTTGTGGCTACTTGGGATGAAGCAGATGACCTCAGTTTACAATCTGATTCCATCTTAAATTTCCAGAGCTCCTTCATTTCCCAAAGCCCAGCTACCTCCAGAGAGAGATACACTGAGCAACTCAGTTCAGCGCAGCTGGGAGGACAAGTCACCAAGGCGGGGCTTTTCTTTGGGATCTACAGATGGAGAAGATGGGGCCATTTCCCCCATTATTTTGCTGACACTATCTAAGAACTGTAATGCCCACGAAATGCCATGTTCCTGCCCCTTACTGTTTACCTAAGTGGCTTGGAAAAGTACACTTGGTGAACACATCTTAGGAACAGGAGCTGAAATGAGTCTTTCCTTGTTAATCTGAGATCTGCTCCCACTGAACACATTGAGAGTGAACATGAAAAATCACAGCCTCAGGGCAGAAGTGGGGCCATGCTTTTTCCCCTGACTCTGATTTCCATCTCTCAACAAGCTAATGAGACAGTTTTCCCATTATTTTTCTTATCTTCTCACATCTCCCTAGACTCTGTTTTCATCTCCCATCTAGAATGACTATCTTATTACAGCTTTACTGAGTTATAATTCATGTACCATACAATCCATGTACCTAAAGTATATGACTCAATTGGTTTTAGCATTCACAGCTATTTAAACACCCCTAAAATCAATTGTAGAATAGTTTCCTAACCTCAAAAAAGAAACTCTGTACCATCCCACTGGCAGCCCTTTGGTGCCCGCTAACCTTACTTCTGAAGCTTTAAGTTAGCTCTAATTGATTGTTTCCACAGTACCCCTGTTCTTGATCGTCATTATCAATGGAGTCACACACTAATGACTTTCCCAACTTTCTTTCACATCAGTATAATGGTTTCAAGGTTCATTCATGCTGTGAAATATGCAGAAACTTAATTATTTTTTATGGCTGAATCATGTCATTTCTTGGCTATATTACAATCTCTTAGTCAATCACCTATTGATGGACATTGATGGCACTTTCCACCATCTAACTGTTTTGAGTAATTACAATACCTGAGTATTTTTGTTTTTTTTTTTTTGCAAGCTTTGTGCAGTATATGCTTTAAAGTAAGTCTTGGATGGAAAGATTATCTCAGAGGAATGTTCTAGGGCTTTTATGCCATCTTAATAGCATCACACAGGAACTGCAATTTGCCTATATTCTTGCTGGTATTCATTCTGATCTTTTCTGTTGTAGGGTCCTTGTAAATGCGAAATGATATCTTGTGGTTTTGATTTGCATTTCATTGATGAGTAAAAGCGATTGTGTGTGGTTGATTTTCGTTCATATTCTTGTTAGTCATGTGTATCTTCTTTGGAGGAAGATCTATTCATCAGCTCTGTTCATCTTTAAATCAGGTTATGTCTCATTACTGAGAAATAAAAGCTCTTTATATAGCCCAGCTGTTAAGTCCATCATCAAATACATGTTCTACAAACTTTTCTCCAGTTTACTAGGTTGTGTTGTTTTTTCTTCATATGATCCTTTGACACACAAAAGCTTTCACTCTTATTTTTTTGTTATTGTTGCTTCTGCTTCTGCTTTGATGTTCAAAGAGTCATCATCAAATCCAGCTTCACTGAGGCCCAAGCTCATTATCAAATCCAGTGCCACAAAGGCCCAAGCTCATTGTCAAGTCCAGTGTCACAAAGGCTCAAAATCTTTGTCAAATCCAGTTTCAGAAAGGCCCAAGCTCATTGTTAAATCCAGGGACACAAAGGCTCAAGATCATTGTCAAATCCAGTTTCACAAAGGCTGAAGAACAGACAACAGTTTTGTTTTTCTAGAGAAACTCTTATCTGCTTTGCATTAGTTTTGCTATGGCATAAGGCAAGGGTCTGAGTTTATTCTTTGACATGTGGATACCCAAGTTATCTGACCTACTCATTAACAGGCTGTTCTTTACCCTATTGAAGGCCCTTGTTACACTTGTCAAAAACTAATCTGACTACAGAAATACGGGTCTACGTCTGAATTCCCAAGTCTGTACCATTGATCCTTATGTCTGGGATAAGTTTTAAAAGGCAGAATTGTTTTATTCATCTGTCTGAAGGCAGAATTCACACCACAGCACAAGGCACCCTCTAGTCTCTAGGTCCTTAACCTTGGACACAGCTCAGCAGTTTGTGGGGATAAGTTAGAGACTCCCCAAACTTGGATAAGAAAAATCACATTTTTATTTTCATTATCCTCTAATTCAAATTTGGGGTTTTCTTTCATTATAAATGGAGGCTACTAATAGAAACTATGAATGATTTTGATCATTTATAGATGAGACTACAAATGTGGCATAACTTTTCACACACTTTTATCCTACTGATGAATTATGCTGCTGTGTTAGAGCACTCAATAGCTATTGATAAAATAACCTTCGGCAAGAACTAGGCATACCACACCATAGATTTGCTTCTTAGATTCCGATAACTGCATTTAAGTAACTGCTTTCCCTGTAATCAAATGTTTTATGGTACATATTTATAAGTTAAGGATTTTTGACAAGGAAGTCATAGATTTCATGAGGCCTCCAAAGGAGTCCCAAACACACATTAAAAAAAAAGGAAGAAACCTAGCTTCCCTCACTATCAGCTTTATTTTGCCTCTGTATTTATCATCAACTAAAACCATCACATTTATTTGTCAATTTGTGCAGTTGTCTCCCCTCTGGTCCTAAAATATAAGGGCTGAGAGCTTTAAATAGTGCCAGGCACACAACATTCATACAATAAACATTGAGTTACTGAGTGATCAACAAATTCTAAATAAGAGCTATATCATTAGCTTAATGAAAATAAATATTAATGGTACCAAACTACTGATGTGCAATTCATAGTAAAAATAATTTAAGTTTGTGCCACTATGGTCATTCATAGTTAATAAATACCAGTGTGCTCCATGACCAGTACTAAGAACATAGTGTCCTTCAGGAATAAGTACCCTGTGTGCCAGGTGCCTGTAGTTTGTACCTTGCATGCAGTAAGAAATTACTGTCCATACTGACAGTTGAGGAAACCAAGGGCCAGAGAAGTTGACACAAACCCACGATCACTCAGCTAATGAACTACACAGTGATGATCTGTGGCCAGTCTACCTACTTGAGTGCCTGCATTTCACGAAAATAAGACATGTGTGGGGGGGGGATAGAACAGGAATGTTAGAGAAAGGGAAGAAAAAAGTGCTTATTGCTCAACCAAGAAAGTTAAGATTCTATTAAGTTAAAAAAAATATGCCCTGGAATGCAGAGTTCAGCAGATGTTTCCAACAAGATGTCCTTTACACTGTCCAGTTTATGGACCATGGAAAAAAACATCTGAGCAGAAACACAGCAGAACCAGGTACCCACAGCTCATTCCATGCAAGAGGACTCATTTCAGAAAAGCTTGTCTCCGAGAACACAATGAATACTAAGAGACTATTAACCAAAGCCTGTTCACTCCCCTCCTGAAGTCAGCTGGCATCTCTACATATCAGGACACACCTTCATCTAGACAAGACAGTTAGCGTTTCATTATGATGAATTCCAGTTGTATGTTGTTAGAGATCAGGTTACAAAGAGACAAGATAGCCCAATGACAGGCTAGTTCTGTTTTTTTATTCCCTAGCTGAAGGTCTTAGAGTTATCTGGCTTTGACCTTATCTAGCCTTGTGGTACAGAAGCTAAGCTGGAATGGAGAGATGGTATTATCCTTTAAGGCTACTGAGGGTTATTGGAGAAGGATTCATCTGGACTCCAAAGAAACAAGGCATGGGGAACATACTTATCACCTCAGCAGCAAATGGGTGGAAGCAAAGAGTCCTGTGACAAAGGTACTTCCTGCCTCCGGAATGTGTATTCAGGTTGGCCCCTCCCCCATCTCCGGTTTCAGGCTCACCTTACAGGTAATCCAGTCTACAGGTACATAGGGTTTAAAGGGCTGGACTAAGTCATGTGTGTTTCCAACAGTGATGGTGCACACATGAACAAAACCTGGGCACTGGGTGCTGGGGTTTAATTTCCTCCACTATGCATAGATGTAACAGAAGGAACCAACCACAGACTTCCCAGGAAAAGTCCATATACTGACTAGCCTTACTACAATACTTGTCTTACAAAGATATTACCTTCGCTCAAAGGAAGCTCAGACCTTTGCCTGTAGCTTCTGGAAGGTAATTTCTAAGCCCTTGGAGTGCCATAACTGACAAAAGTGTCTTGACCTGGGGTGTTGGGCCAACCATATGGCCACGGTCTGATTCTGGATGAGGGCTGAACACACTGGAATGTTTACCAATGTGATTTGGGCCAGTATGTGGAGACTGAGACTAGCTAGCAATGGACATAAGCAAGCAGATTTACATGATCAAACCAAGCTCTGAGGCTGAGCTGGGCTCTTTGGTTGCATGTGTGGATGGTATGTGGTCACATGTGAATAACAGAAGCACCATGCTCCATGTGTGGAACCTTCCTAGACTCTGACCTGGGCATACTTTCTCTTAGCTAATGTAATCTCAATTCTTTTCCTGTAATAAGCTGTCACCATGAACTCAATTACTTTTAGGAATTCTGGGGTCCCTTCCAGTGAATTATTAATGCTGAAAGTAGTTTGGGGCATGCCTCTAATTTATAGTTGAGGTGAAAGCTAAGAATAGCCTTGGGCTACTCACCTTACCTCTGTTTCTACACTAGGTAATCCTACCCAGTGACTCTGGACCCACCCGCCAGTTCCTAAATAATCACTCCGAGGCTTAATATTAACCACAAACTGTTTGGTCTATTAGCTCAGGCTTATTATTAACTAGTTCTTACAACTTATATTAACCCATTTCTATTATTCTATATTTTACCACAAAGCTCGTGGCTTGTCATTTCACATCTTGCTTCTCCAGCACTGATGGCATCTCCCTGACTCTGCCCTTTGCCTCCCCATAACTCTGTTTGGATTTCATGCCTGGCTCTATTCTACCTGGCTACTGGCCAAGTCAGTTCTTTTTAACCAATGGCATACAAGAACCCACATCAGGACCCAATGCTAGTATGCCTACCTTTTCCACCAAAGCCTCCCTAAATACCTGTAGCCCAGAAGGCACACTCACAGACTCCAACCTAGTATTTCTCAAGTTGCCTGTTAGCCAAACCCACAGACAGAAATGTTTTACATCATAAATCAGATTACAGAGTCTATGCATCTATCTCCAAAACTGCACCAAAGGTACTGAAAATCATCCCACACTCCTGGCTAGATCTGGAGCTTACCTGGCCCAGACACGTTTTGTGAACAAGCTGCATCTTTTGTTGTGGGAAATTATTTTAAGTTGTGTTACTTTTGTTTATGCTGCATTTTCTTAACACTGTGAAGCTGTGATTCATTGCCTATTAAGCTGATGGTCTAATAAAGAGCTGAATGGCCAATAGTGAGGTAGGAGGAAGGACGGGGGGGCTGGCAGGCAGAGGAACTCTGGGAGGAGAGGAGGAAGGAGCAAGAAGAGAAGAAAGCAATAGAACAAGGAGAGGAAGACATCAGGGGCCATTCACCCACTACACAGACAGTCTCAGAATAAGAGTGAAAACAAGATATACAGAGTAAGAAAAGAAAAAATTCCAGAGGCAAAAGGTAGACAGGATAATTTAAGTTAAGAAAAATTGGCTAGAAACAAGCCAAGCTAAGGCTAGGCATTTATAAGAAAGAATAAGCCTCCATGTGTGCATTAATTTGGGAGCTATGTGGTGGACCCCCAAATGAGCTAAGAGTAAAGAGTCAAAGACAAAGTAGTCAAAAAGAATCAATGAGCCAAAGAGAAAAAAGAAAGAAAGAAAGAAAGAAACAAACAAACAAAAATCAAACAGTAACCTTTTGGTGTTCCAATGTGGGGTGAAAGTAAAAGAAAATACAACAACAAAATTTTGAGATCTGTTGCTGTCACAAACCAAGCATTCAGGAGCCTAGTAGTGCCCACTATCCCATAATTGATCACTGTACCACTTTCTAATACATACCACGTTGTTTCTTAGTTTTGGCATCTTCATATATTTCCCTACTAAGACCAGTTGGAAACTTTAAAACAAACCTTTAAAAGACGATACTAGTAATATCCATTGTCCTGAGCTACCTTCATGCTTAGTCCTGTGCTGAGCTTTCCATGCATCACGTGACCCCCCCCATGAACTATCATGCAGTTGCTATTGTTTCTAACCCACATCACCACAGTCCCACCATTTTATGAAGGAAAAAGCTTACATCTTGGAAAAGCTAACTAGTTTGTTCAAGGACACACAATCATAAAGCAGGAGAACAGAATTAAAAAGGTAAAGAGCTCAATCTTGCAGTGAATCCACTGCGTATTTTTTGCATCAATCTCCTTTCTGCACTGGGTCTCCCAGTAAAACTCTCAGTCCCTCAGTAGTGAGGGGCACTGAGAAACAATGGGAATGCACAACACTGGCCCCACCAGTCCAAGAAAGAAGAGATTGGAAAACCATGAGGCAAGCTCCTGACCTGCCAGAATACAGCTCTCAAGCCATCTGTCATGGTTCCATGCCCTCATCCCAGAGGAGCTGTCTTCTTCCAGAACACTGGTCACCCCTGCCTGCTTCCTACTGCCTCTCCTTCCCCACACCAATTAAACTGTCACAGTTGGCTGGCTTGGAGACAGGTGAGAACAGGAAGGAATCTGGGAGAGGCAGCGAATTCAGGGAAGAGTGGCCTTCTCACAGCCCCAGCTGCTCTTCCGTTTCCTAGCAAATTGGTCTGAAGCCTGGTGGATAAACCAACAGGGATACCCACTGATTTTCCAAACCTGGCTCTTCCTCCATTAGTGTGGTCAGTGGATACAGCCAGATGCAGACAGGCACCTGTTTGTTCTGTCTGGGTCCAGTGGTGCCTAGGTTCTGGCATAGCACATGGGTCTCAGGTGACTAGACCAGCTGCTAATTGCTTGCACCCCAAATCACAAAGGAGGCTCTTTTCACTAATAACAGGTGGAAGCTCACAACCAGGAGAGTTGCATAGAGCAGAGAACTCTCAGCTCTGCCCAACAAGACACACTCTTATTCATAGCTTTCTTTTCTGTGGGGCCTAACGTCACAGGAAAAGCTAGGAAATCCAAGGTCTTCCTTATGTTGTATTTTTGAATACTTCCTCTTCATGGCCAAGATCCCAATGCATTAGGGTATAATACCAAAGAGAATGATGCTTGGACTTGATCTGTAGGAGGAACAGCCTTTCCCTATTGATCACTGTTCAACCTTTAAGTTCAAGGACTCTGTACTTCCAGGACCCTTGTGGTGGAAGAAACTGCAGAGAACTAGCAAAAGAATCAGGCTGATAGAGCAGAAGCCCTCAATATAGGATCCACGGACCAGTGCTAGGGTCCTTGGCAAATAAAGATTTCTGTAGTGTCTATCCAATTCCCAAAGAAGGGTGTGCTTGACCCAAAACCCATCACATTCGTTCTACACAATAAGATACACATATTGCCTTCTATGCTTCCACTCGCTGCTGTGCTGACTGCCACTCAGTCTTGCCTCCTCCAAACTGGTGTACCTGCGTGTACACAAATGCACAGCCTCCTTTCCTACTTCCCCAGCCTCATCTATGTCTGATAACAGATTGTGTTTGAAGGCCCCAGCAGGCTGCATTGCTGCTTGGTTCATGTCTCAATTATTGATGTAGCTCTTTACAAAACCTGCTTGATTATTTCTGCACATGCTATTATGGAGGGGGTCTGGCCCTTAATGCACTCTTGGCTCACATCCCCCCTGCTGCTAGAGGAAAAGCACAGGTGGAAGTACCTAATTGCATCCAAGTTCTTTTCACCTTTCTCTGCATCCTGTCTCTGCAGTAGCTCAGGATAGCAAGATCAAGTGTATCTCAAAATTGGCTACAGGTTTTCTCTGAATTTTCTGGCATAGGATGAGGGTGGAGCTTACAGAAAGTCATCAGTTGCTATTCCATCATGGTATGGGCTTGGAATACAGGACAGACTGTTCTCATGAAGGGTAAGTTAGATGCCAACACTAAACGTCTTGTGTCCTGCCTACAGTTTCCTTCCATGTGTGATGACAGGGGAAAGGAAGCTTGGGTATTTTCCATGCAGAAACCAGTCTGATGAAACAACTCTAAAGAAGTCTTTGACAGCATAAGATTACCATCGTTTTCCAATTTCTGAAAATATCTGCGTTCTGGGCTCCATGTTCAAACAAAGCTTGTTGCTACACTAACCCAAACTGCCAAGTTTCCATGCAAACCCCCAAAGTCCCATGACTGAAGTAAAGCCTTCATTGGGCATCTGGGGAGAAAGGCCCAGACACACTTGTGTTGTTTCTGAAGGGACGACAGCTTAAGAACTACCAGGAAACAGGCTGATGAAAACCGTGGTCAGGATTTATCTGTGCCAACTTGTACTTTATATCTATTTTGTTAGAAATTGAGCCAAGCTTTGTATAAAGTGCCCATTTAGCAAAGTAAGTCAGAAAAGTTTCCAATGATCACTGACACATTAGTATTAATCAAGTCTGTTCTGGTCAAGATAATCCACTAGCAGAATAGAGAGATTTGGGCTTCTCATAAAGAATTTGACAATTGAAGGGGGTTGTGCTCGCTTCCATTTATGTCCTGGAAAATACTCACTTGTGACTTAGCAACCATGTTTAAAAAGCTCTTGCAGTCCTTAAACAAACAGAGGAGTATGTTTATGGGGTTCTAAAGACGTTATTTTCAGAAATGACGTAGCTTTGGGGCTTTACAGTAAGTCATGGTTGAATTATTACTGTTGCATACAGTACTTGCTTAGGGAAAACAGGGAATTCAATTAAGTGGTGTTTGGACACCTGCTTTATGAGAAATTAGCCCTGGACTCATAGAGACCAAGGTTTCTCTATGCTGGAGGGAGAAGGAGCCCTTTTGGAGGGCAGGGATTGGAGTAGCAAGAGTTAAGAACATTTCCTGGCACCCCTGGAGCTGAGCTAATTCAAGAAGAGAAAGAGAGGGCTTAGAGTGGAGGTTGAGAACAAAATCTGGCCTGCATAGGTGTTTTGCTTGGCTTTCTGGGCACTTTGAAAGTTTTATGGCNTTTTTAAATTAGAGATACAATTTGTAAGGCCAGTTTTCTCTCTTCTCTTTGAAGCATCACAAAATCTGACCACACGGGTCTATTCCTGCTTGAGAAGAGCAGTTAGAGCTACTTTAGGAGACACCCAAGATCCCAGCACCTTATGTTCCTCATCAGATCTACCCAACCCATTTCGAACAGCTCCTAATAGTGGTCCGTATGAGCTTGGGAACATCTCACGACAGCATGGACTTCTTGCGATGGCTATTCTCTATTGTTAACCTGATGAGATTTAGAATCACTTCTGGGCACCGTGTCAGGAATTATCTAGATTAGGATACTTGAAGTAGGAAGTGGGACCATACCTTTGGTTGGGCACCTGAACTGTATAAAATGGAAAAAGAAGGCAAGCCCTGGCTGGCATCCACTGCTCTCAGCCTCTTGACTGTGAATGTGATGTGACCATCTGCTCCAAGCTCCTGCTGCTTCCCTGCCATGATGGACTATACCATGAAATGGTGAGCTGAAATAAACCCTTTCTCCCTTGGGCCACTTTCTTTTGGTTATTCTATTGTAATGGGAGCAGGGGGAATGAAGACACCTCTTAATCCAAGAAGACTCATTTTCATATACAAAGATTGAAAAGCACACACTTGCCAAAAATCAGCCGAGAAACAGGATTCTTAGATTTTCTTAAAATTTTGATGCATACATCAAAGCACTGATTTTGAATGTTGGGTTGCTGCAATCAGTATGTTATAAAGTCAAGTCATGAGACAAAGCTGGAAATGAAACCCTTGTTTTATTTTGTCTGTAATAACTATGACACTGGAATGAGTATGATACAGGACAGATATCTGTCTCAGATAATGTTTGTTTAACCATAGAAACCTCTAGAAGGGTGGAAAGGACAAGGTGGAGAAAACAGCCAAATTCTCTGTCAGACATGGTAGACATGTCTTCTAGAGACCTATAGAACATCCTAAACATCCTGAGAATCAGATTCAGGTTATAAAGTTTGGCAGCAAGCATCTTTTCATGTTGAGCCACCTCATCAGTCCTCTTCAGGTTTTTGAGAAAGTCTCACGTAGACTACGTTATTCTGTAACTCATTATGTAGCCGAGGCTGGTCTTGAACTCCTGCTTTTTTGCCTCTACCTTCTAAGGACTACAATTACAGGCACGTAACACCATTGCCTAGATAAAGGCTTCTCAACCACTGCTCTTAGAGGCTAAATTCAAGACAGGGTTTTGAATTCAGTTTCATTTACTGAAAATGAAAATCATGAGGCCAATATGCAGACCATAGTAAAACTCTCCTCTTAGGGATTATTGGAGGAGCTTTTGTATCTCACTTCAAAATCTCCCTAAGAGATAAACATCCCATTGTAAGAAGTTGTATTTCAGTTCATTAGCCTCCAGCAGTTAGTGTTGGTGGAGCAGTAGAGAATATATTGCCTAGTGAAATCTCTGTTAGTTTGTTTTAATCCTTTTGAAGCCTCGACTGCCTAACCCATAAAAATACATACAATTTAAACATCATGGTGAGAAAGACATGGACTTACCGGTACATGGTATTCAAAATTTCTTAATGCCAAACATCATTGGCACTCAGTAGATTGATTGGTTTATATGTTTAAAATCAGAAGTACATAGCCTGTCTGGTACTGTGATGAATCTGTCCTCCACTAGATTTATACACTGTTTCCCTTAATATGTTCACAAGTGCATGTAGACTCCCCGCCACACACACCCCACACACTATCACACACACACACACACACACACCACACTCTCTATCACACACACACTCTATCATACACACACATACACCTACCTAAGATGTTCACAAGTGCATGTAGACACACACACTCTATCACACACATCCCACACTTTCTCTATCACACACACTCTCTATCACACACACACATACGCACACCTACCTAAGATATTCACAAGTGCATATAGACACAAACACACCTACCTAATATGTTCACAAGTGCATGTAGACACACACACACCCACACACTCTATCACACACACACCCCACACACTCTATCACACACACACCCCACATACTCTCTATCACGCACACACCCCACACACTTTGTATCACACACACATACCCCACACTCTCTATCACTCACACACACACACACACACACACACACACCTACCTCCCAGTTTGTTTGAACAATGACATATGCATCAAAAAGTCCCAAGGACATTCTTATTGCAAAGGATTCTATTTTTAAATCACAAATGATTCATCACAGGTCAGGGTCTTCCCAAAATGACAATTTGCCATGCTGTTGGGACAGAGGACAAAGGGTAAAAGACAAGAGAGAGGTCACATGTTCTGTAGCTCATAAACCCCAAGATGAAGCTGTAACAGCTGCTGCCATCTAGTGCCACTCTGGCTGCCATGCTGTCATGAGCATTGTCCTTCTGTTCGCATTACAGCATTCCGAGCCAGTGTTTTTCTCTAGCTGACTCTCACCTTGGCCTTCTGCTATCTTTGAATGCATGTCTCCTGTGACTTTGGGGACAGTACTAGGGCCAGGATAGGAATTGGAGAGAAGACCCAAAAGCTTGTGCCATAAACACAAGGTAATTACAGAAGACATGGGTAAGTGTGGAGCCTAAAGGGGGAGAGGTTCCTTTGTTTGCCCTCAAACAAAGTCTTCTCTTCCAAAGTTGCCAAAGTGCTAAGCTGGTGCAGGGTCATCCACAGCATTCCTTTTACGTTCTGGAGAGTGGTGAGGAGGGCAGTAAACATTCACTCTAATTTTGAAGGGTGGAATAAATGTGGATTTATAAGCATAGTTGGGAGATAGTATTTTCACAGGGAAAATAAACCAGCCATTGGGCACAGTGTTCTCCAAAGCAATGCCTTGCAAATGCCAAAGAGGCAAAGCCAATGACCCAGCCTTGTCAACTTTCCACAACACAGCTGAATGCTTACAGTTCCATGACTCTGAAATGGGGGGAAAACAAAACAAACTGCCCCCCCATGTTCCTGTGTCTGGGTTTAGTATTTTCTACCTGGGATTATCTCTGCTTTCTCCTGGCCAGAAGTCTGCACTGTGATGAAGACCCAGGTCTGGAGTATTCACAAAATAATCAATATGCTTTGCTTTTCAGTAGGCAATAAATTGTGAGACATTTTGCTCACGACTTAAATTTGGTAGAAAGGACCCAAAAGACCAGGGAGAAAGGAATCTGAGCTTTCAGAGCTCTAATTTCAGACTGTAGCTCTCCCTGCCTGGATTGGTGACCCTGAGCAGGAGACTGAACCTCTAGTCAGCTCTAAAAGGTAGGAGGAGAAACTCTGGGAGATAAATAAACTAAATCTAATGTTACAACACCAAACAAAGACCCTGTCCCCTAAATCTACCCACATGGAAGTAAAACCATGTAAAGAAGTTGTCTCCATCCCTCTGCATCTTCTCCACCTAACTTTTCTACCAGGTTTGTCCCCAACTAAAACAGAGGATGTTGAGATATAAGGTACCAAGTGATTTTTAAGACATGACATCATATGTTTCTTATATGAAGAACTGGCTCAAGGAGTCCCTATGAAAAACAAAACCATCTTCAAGTTGCTTATTTGAAACACTAGAGCATTTACATATAGCTTAGATATATCCTTCCATACACTTTACATCATCTCTAGATTATGCAGATTACTTAATACCATATCAATGTTGTATTCGTAGTAGCTGTTGTATAGGGAATAATGAAAAACAAAATATATTTGTTTATGTCTTGTAAAAATGGGGTCCCCCTTTCATGCCATATTCAATTCATAGTTAGTTGAGTCCTCAGATACAGAAGGCTAACTCTATTCCCATGTGGTCTTTGCTATCAAACCTGAAAGGTCTATCTCATTCATTTCTCCTACTCCTAACAGTGTCCCTTGTGGTTTTGACGAAACTAACCAAGGTAAGCTCATTCTCTTGACACTGGCAGATGCCGTCTGAGTGGGGACACAGAGACTGCCTCAGCACTGTGGAAGGTAGAAGGAGGAACCCTTGAGAAACAACGTCAACCCACTGTTACCTATCAAAGAGAGCCAGCACCCTAAAGCCACCACATGAAAGTAGACATGTAAAGAAGGTTCTTCCATCTGTCTGCATCCTCACTACCTGCTTTTACTCCCAGGTTTATCCCCATTAATGAGATGAGATCATGGCCACATGAAAAACTCGATGTAGAAAGGTTGGGTTAGCACTCCTTACACACTGCAGAATTCTAAGGCTCCATGAGAGGCTAGATTCTGGAAGGGAAGGAAGCTCCATTGGGAGCTATTTAAGGCCTCTACCCTGAAGGCGGCCCCTCTGCCTCATCTCTCAGAGCCTGAGCTCCTCCACCATCTGACTCTATTCTTTCAACAGCTGCTGACTCTCCTGCTGTGTTCCCCCTCACAGATGTGCAATGCTGTTCTGAACACCCTGCCCTTGAACTTTCCCTACCCATAATTTTCCAAACCAAAGCCTGGCAATAAAAATGTCACCGAAGGATGGTGAAAATTGTGGGGGGAGTATTTTTTAAAAAAAGAGATTAAAGAGATACTTTGCACACACAGTGATTTGTGTTGACTTCTTCAACAAAGGTTAAGTGCATGCCGTGCCTTCTCAAACAGAGCAAGAAGGTGGAGTGCACGAGCTAATTATTAAGAACGCTACCTAGAATGACTGATCCATTAAAGGAAGTAAGAATTAAGATGTGCCCAGACACTTTCTCCCTATGCCCAAACTACTCAGCTGGTCACGTTGAGAGACTCATGACCTATGCTGTCCCCACATCCCTACCAAGTGATTGGCCAAGAGGCTGGGCACATTAGAGGCACCAGTTGACACCTGTCCATGATGATTTAGAACAAAGGTGATGAAGGAATCAGGCTATCTTATGTCATTTTTAAGACCTTCCTACAAAATGGGGGGACAACTTTTCCTACACTCTGCTAGTTGAATAATATTAAATCTCATATAACATGATGCAAAACTGTGAAACAGTAAACCCTGCAACTCTGCAAGGATAAAAAGATGTATTCAAACAGAGTACCAAATAATATGTACAGCAAAGTAGGTATATGAGGGGGTGAGAATCCTCCCTTGGAAGGACCCCTCTGGGAATGAGGAGCCTTGACAAACAACCATCCACTTCCCTGTGACCACAGCAGTTATAGGTGGATGGCTGGTGCCTCCCCCAAGCACTATCTGCTGTAGACTTGGCTCTAAGGATGAGAATGGGGATATGGAAGATGAAAAGATGAAGGCAGAGGATGTGCCAGGGCAAGGGGAAGCAGCTCCCAGTTTTACAAACATCTACACCAAGCTCAAGCTCTTTCTGTGACTTCTCTAATTTGGAAGTTCACCCCTTGACACCTGCAAGCAACAGCAGGGTGGAGGTAGGGGGTGGGGCTTTTTATTGTTATTTATTTATTTATTTTTGGGTTTTCGAGATAGGGTTTCTCTGTAGCTTTAGAGCCTGCCCTGGAACTAGCTCTTGTAGACCATGCTGGCCCCCAACTCACAGAGATCCACCTGCCTCTGCCTTCCAAGTGCTGGGATAAAAGGTGTGGCCTCCACAGTCGGCCTGAGTTGGTGGGGCTTTAGAATGAGGTCCTGGATCCACTGCTTGTTGGCTATGTGGCTGGAAGCAAATTTCGAGTTCCAGACCAGTAAAGTGAGAATGATAAAACTCCACACAGGGTGTTAGAAGAAGCGACTGAGCTTGTATGTGATGTGCTTAGCATGCTAATTCATATACAGCACAGCAACGAGAATCCAAATTCCATTTAGTCTTTGGTTAATTTTCAAACTTGTGTGTATGTGTGTGTGATTAACATGCATATGTCTGGGTGGATATTTGCATGCAGATGTTTGTGCACATGTGTGCACATGAATGTGGAGACCACAGATTGAAATAAGGTATGCTCCTCCATTGCTTTCCACTTTACTTTTTGAGACAGAATTAGTCATTAAACCTGGTGCTCACAGACATGACTAGAGTACCTAGGGACCCACTAGCTCATCTACCCCTTAGCACAGGGTCTACAGACACAGGGCACTTCGCTCAGTTCTCATTAGTGCTGGCAATCTGAACTCAGGACCACATGCTTTTGTGGCAAGCATGTGAGCCATCTCCCAATCCCGATTCTTCCCTTTGGAAAGAAAATTTATCAGATGAAAGAGAAGAGGTCAGGACATCTATAAAGCAGAGTGGCAGGTAAAACTGCAAAATAACTAACAGGTTGGCCTGAAGCACTGGGTATCTGAATTATAATAATAGTGTCTGTTGTGTTTCCAGAGACTATGGAAACAATCTGGTAGGTTTGTATTGCAATTTCACATATAATTATCTGTAACCATACCTAGTCATAAGCACTGTTGCTACCTGGGGATTTAAGATTTTCACGTTGAAGCTGTGAAAGTGACTGACTGACTGACTGATGAATGAATATAAAGTGAATAAATAAAATTTATGAAGACTGAGTTCATTCTCTGGCAATGGAGCATTTGGATAGGATGTGCTACAGAATCTGCGCTGTAGTTCCCTGCCCTTTCCTAATGTCCATCTCACTCAAATAGCAGGGCTTAAGCCAGAAGCCAAGAGCAAAAGCTGGCAAAGCCAGCAGGCATCCCCAACTGTGCACCAGCCATTCTGGTGCAGCCAGAATCATTAAGGAAGATTTTAACAATGCATAACCTTTCCGCTTCACTCTGCTAACAGCAGGTGGTATGCCTTTCAGAACTGAGGCTTCTTTGAAGTCGCCAGTGAGCAGGATCTGACCTTCATTTCCAGTATATGCAGCATTAAATATTCATAATCCACATAACTTAAGCATAAGAAGGAGCAGCATTTAAGCATGAATCAAAGGAATAAATATCACCTCACATGTGAGTAACCCTTTCCCAGAATGCCACTGGAAAAATGCAAATGCACAGAGCTTTGAGAGCTGTTGTTTCTTCCTACTTTCTCTTAAAATTATGGAAGCAGTAGGGACTGCTGCCTTATGCCCTCCATGGGTCCTACCCCTCAAGAGGACATTATGAGGTTTCCCACCCCTTATTATTCCAGAAGTATTACTGATCTGGTGACAAGGAGAGGGGTGTAGCACGCAACAGTGATATTAACACTCACAGCCAGTGAGGAGCACGTTTGACTTGGCTCTACAATTTTAAAAAATTATCTAGTGTATATATGTGTATGTACATGTTTGTGTGTGTATGATATGTGTGTAAGTATGGACAGATATGTGCCACAGTACAGGTGTGGGGGTCAGAAGACCTCTCAGGAGCATGTTCTCACCTTCCATTATGTTGAGGCAGAGTTTCTCTTGTGTCTGATACTGTGCTGTATATTCCATGCCAATTGGCCCATGTACTTCTAGAGGATTCTTCTGTCTCCACTTCCCATATCACCATAGGAGTGCTAGTTTTACAAAACCACATCACCACATCTACCTCTTTAAGGTGGGTTCCAGGGATTAAATTCCATATGTCAGCCTTATATAGCGGATGCCTTTCTCTTGCTGAGACATCTCTTTGGCGTCCAACTGTATGCTTTTAAAAGTCTTTGCTTTATAGAAATCGGGGTGCACAGGAGAAAGAGTACACACAGAATCACCAAGGTCAGAGTTAGAAGGCAGGGCATCTGGGAAGCATGGACCTTTGAAGGATGGGATTGCAGGTCTTATAAAGGGATTAATATTTCTTCCATCCCAGTCAGGTCTTGCTATAACACCCCCTTTGTCTGAATCTTTCCAGTGTCTCCCACTGGGATAATGGAGCACCCTTTGAACCCATTTTAATGTGATTCTCTTTATCTGTTGACTTCAGGACAATATTGTGGAGCTAAATAGTCATCACTGGAAATAACCCAAATGGTTCTTTTCACAGAGATCACATGAAGAAAATGAAGATCCAAAGGGGGTATTCGCAAACATATCACTTAACAAGACCTTCTTGGGGATCTGTCTGTCTTGGACTAAGGACTGAAAGTTGAGCAAAGATGTGTGGAATACTGTAGTCGATTTTCCAAAGGTGAGCAAGATGACAAATTACCATTACAATCACACCTGCCAATCACAGTGTTCCCTCAACTGAGTTGCCTTTCCACGCAGACTCGCTGAGGCACAGTAAGAATCAACTCTGCTTGCCCATGTGCAAGGTCTAAGTCAGCCCCTCTGAGAAAAGTCAACTGAGTCCACGCGGGACTCTTTCATATGATCATCTGCCTCCTTTGCAGAACTCTTTTTAAATCTTTTAAAAAATTTCTATGTGTGTGGCTTATGAACGTGTGGCATACTTGCAAACAGAGATCAGAAGAGAATGTCAGGTGTCTTGCTTTGTCACCCTCTGACTTAGTCCTTTAAAGCAGGGTCTCCCACCAAGCCCAGAGCTAAGATGGCAGCCAAACAAGCCCTTGTGATCCTCCTGTCTCCATCCCCCAAAGCTCTAGAGTTTCAGGCACACGGGACCATGCTCAGTTTTTCAGGAATGTTTTGGTGACATAAGCTCAGGTCTTCATGCTTGCTCAGGAGATGCTCTTACCCACTGGGTCATCTCCATGACCCCTCTTTGCACTTCCCAAAGGGCCAGATGTGGTAAGCTTTGCATCCAGTTTCTGTAACTGGGAGATTTCCAGTCTACCAACTGGGTGAAGACAGCTCTGGCTAAGTATAATGAGAGAATCAATTTTGCAAACCATCTCAATCTTGCATTAATCTTGATTTATTTATGTGTAGAAGGTTAACACAAATACAAATTCACCTCAAGAATACCAGGTATTTTTTCCTAGGACAAAGACTTGCTAATATTTTTTATTTATTTATTTATTTATTATGTATACAATATTCTGCCTACACATATGCCTGCAGGCCAGAAGAAGGCACCAGATCTCATTACAGATGGTTGTGAGCCACCATGTGGTTGCCAGAAATTGAACTCAGGACCTTTGGAAGAGCAGGCAGTGCTCTTAACCACTGAGTCATCTCTCCAGCTCCTTGCTGATATTTTTAAGAGAAATTTAAGCTCCTTTTAAGATAGTCAGCCAAGTCATTTCCATTAAATCAGCGGTTGTTTTGAATGAAAAAGATAGACTTCAAGAATTTGCCTTCTTTCTCATGCTCATTCAATTTGTAGTTTATATTCAGAGTTTCATCTCAACTCATTCACAACACTTGATTACAATTGGATTAATAGATTACATTGGGTATTCTGACTATGCCTGAGACCATGCTAAGACCCTTTAATAAAATTCCTCACATTGTGGTGACTCCAACCAGAAAATTTTCATTGCTACCTACCCCATAATTAATTTTAACGTAAATATCTGATATGCAGATAGTCTTAGGTGACTATTATGAAAGGGTTATTTGGCCCCAAAGGGGTAGTGACCCACAGGTTGAGAACCATTTCTCTAGGCTTACCATAAAGTTAGCACTATAGATTTTGCTTTATTTCATCTTCTTAAACTGAGCATGCCTAATGGATCTCCCTGGAAAGATGGATTCTCTTTGTAGGCTGCTTATTGGCTTCTCCACAAGTTGGAGTCTTTTAGGCCATAGTCTCAGGCCAGACGGAGAGGTAGAACTGAAAAGTAGAGCTACATATGTAGCGACAGGTGCTCTGCTAAAATAAGTCTGCTATAACAAACCACACAGTGTGCTTGGTTAGGAGGAGAGAAAGGCTGACACCATACGAAGGCTTGGTCAGTACCCATGCGGAATGAAGACAATCTTGCAACTAAGTTCACTAGCATTTTTGCTGGGGAAAGTAAAAAACAGAACTGAAGATCAGCCTTAGTACAGACTCTTTGCATGACCCTAAAAGAACCAGAATCATGAAGAGTTTCTAGCATCAACTTCAGCAAGATGTAGCAGAGTCAGGACTAATCCCAAAGGACTGGAGGCTGGCGAGACAAAAGCAGAGAGCATCCACTTAGGAGAACAGCATGCTTTGCCATCCTCTCCCAAGGAAGACCAGACTCTAAAAGCCTAAGATTGACTCTTACTAGACACAGTTTAAAAAAAAAAACACCATCCAAATCCATCTACCAGCAACATTTTATTTCCATAGCATACAAAGGGGCAGAAATGGAGACGAAGGAAAGGCAGACACGGCCGAGGCATCTGTCCTTTTAGCAGAGCTCCACACTCACCTTCACATGAGTGTGTGCTCTCTCTGGGACATACAGACTACATGTTCAAACCTCCTGCCTAACCCCCAGCACAGGTGTTGGCAGGGTTGTACCCCACGGCCCCTGGAGAGAGATTGGAGAGAGATGACCAATGGCTTAAGAGTTCCAGTTCACTTCAAATTTGGTCCAGAATCTCTGAGTAAATACAATAAGAGGCCTTACCTTAACACCAAGATAAATGGAGTCTTCCAGACCGAATTATGCTCTTCTTTTTCTTGACTGGGGATTTCAGATGAAATTAACATGCACAACCTTGTCCCTTGAGGATATCTAAAGGACCCAGGGCTCAAGACAGGTGAGGGCACAGCCTGTGTCTGAGGTGGGCTAAGAGGCTTCTGAAGGCCTCATGCTTGGCAGATTCCGGACATGGATGAGTAGACATGTTTCTTTTATTTTCCTGGATGTGATAGTTTGGCCTCTAGAGCCAAATGTACAAAATCTCCTGGCTAGTGATCAGAGAGCTCTGGGAAATTCAGAATTTAGGTGTGCCATGGGGAAAAACCATTAAGTTCAGAATTGTGGCATATCTAATAACTAACAGGAACACAAAGCAGGTGTTCCAGGATCAAAGTCTAGGGTCTACCAAGGATAAGTATTAGAGGAAGGAAAAACAGTCTCAAAGTATTCAATGAGGCCAGCAAGCTCAAGGGCTCTTTTCCTTGTCTAGAGCTGTCAAGTTTGTTTCCAAACAGACAAGCAAATTCATCCCCAGATCTGTCTGCTTCAGATGCTGTCAACTTTGAGATTGCAGTAGGATAGATAAAACAAGTGATGCAACCAGTAGTGGTACCCATAGCATTTAATGGTAGCCATGGTAACTGGTCTCATCCGCCTCCCAGACGGCCTTCACCATCTGTGAACTATGTTTACTCTGGAGCACCAGATCACTAAACTGCCAGTCAAGGGGTCTGCATGAGCACAGGTTCTCAGACAGCCACAGACCTGTCTCTGGGTGTCCTCATGAATAGCCTCAGCCCATTTCCTGCTTTCCTTCCATAAGTGAAGAAACACAGTGACCATTGCTTCAGCTACATTTTCCAATGGCAGGTGAAATCCTAGAACAGGGTTTTCTAATCTATCCTCCAATATGACCTAAGCCTGGATGATAAATAGATCCTATGACTGGGACCAGAATGGCTCAGACTCATCTCTCGGATTCTGTTATCCCTTCCAGAGGTTTCACATTCCCATTAAAAGCTTCTTGACTTCTTGGCATCTTCAGTACAAATACTCCACCAGGAAACAGCTCATTACAAACGAACATCCAGCAATAATGCTTGGTCCCCAAGTGCCTCTCCCTCCCATAACAGAAGAATCAACATAGCCTTCTTTTTGAGAGAGTATTTTTCCCATTCAGAAATGCAACACAGAGCAGCCCTGCCTTCATCCAAGCCTTCAGCACGCAGGAGATTCTTGCAAAGGCCAGTGTTAAATAAGTACATCAATGTAAGGGGTCACAATTGACCTAGAAAAATGGGCAAGACAACATATATGCATACTCACTTTGACGAATCTATGAAGTATATTACAAGGGCACCAATGCTGAGAGCAAAGACTAACACGACCTGCAAAAGAAGATAAACATTCCATTACCTAAGGGCTGGGACCAGAATGTTTGCATTTCTGATTGGCAGCAACGATTGATTGAGGCACAGTGCTTACTACCTCCAGAAACTGCTTCCATATCTCCTGAGCTCACGGTCCTGTGACAATTCAGATGATGGCTCTTCACCCAGCAGTGGGAGCAACCTTGCTCCTTGCCAATAGGGGTCAGGGCAGACTTTTCCATGCCACGTCCTTGGATTTTTCTTATCTGGCCCTGTCACCTCAAGGACCAGCTTCTCTACAATTGAAGTCAATAAACTTCAAAGGGTAAGAGAAAGTACAAAGACCTGGGAGGATGTAGTAGTCTTTCATCCTCTACCTGCCCTAGGACTTAAAGGGAATGATCACTTCTAACAGCTTTGTTGAGCTAGAAAATCACCCATTTTGAGCATATAATTCCTCAATGGCCTTTGGGAAATTTACCAACCTATGTGACACCACTGTGGTCCAGTTTCAGAACATTTTTATCATCTCAATAAGATCTTTCTTGCTTTTGAAATTAATAATCCCTGCTCTATCCTCTAGTCCCAGACACTAATCTGCTTTCTGTCACTATATAAGAAATATCAATTTGGAAAGCACACATTTGCTACTACAGATGTCTCTTTGAATGTGTATGTGTGTGTATATTTGTAATTATTGGTATACACACACTTCTATATAGATATGAATTTTCTCGATTCGGTGTGTGCATATAGGATTTCTCAAGTATTAAAAGGTAAATCATTTAAGTGCAAAAAAGCCAATTAGGTCATACATCTGGCCAGTTAGTTATATGACAATCTCTAAGCTGTTATGCACTCACTCAAGATCAATCATTACAAATACAGAAGACAGTTTTGGCATCTCTTTTTACGTGCACCTGCTACACAAAAGTCCACTGAACGGACATATAACACATTAGGCTACTACTGATACTTCCGTCCTTCACTCAAGGTTCTAATGTGTTCATTTCATCTTTCACAGAGGAGACAATTACTGCAAATAAAAGATGGTATCAAAAAAAAAACAGATGCTAACAGCCAACAATTAAGGCTGAGATCAGAAATGAAACATCATCACCACACACAATGCCTGCCTAATGCTCAAACCCAGCCCTTTAGATAGACTCAAATCCTAAAGAGAATGCAGGGAAGATCCTTAGAAATGTCAATCTCCCCAAGCAACATGTGAAAATCGGGCTGGCATGGGATGATGGACAGAAGTTAACTCCACTGTCTGCAAAGACAAGGCATGATCAGGCTGTGGTGCACTAGTGTGTGTGTGTGTGTGTGTGTGTGTGTGTGTGTGTGTGTGTGTATTTAAGAAGGAATCTCACACTCCTGTGTTTTTCTGTGTTTGCTAATATGGTTGATAAATAATGCAATGTGCATGTAATACTAATTTTAAATACTACAAAACCCCCATGAAACAACAGGAGAGAGATAAGCAGCTGGCTACACAGTGTGGAAAATTGCTGGGCACAATACAAGGAACACACAGTGGCCTCAACAACTGCGAACATTTCTTTCTGAAGAGCAGCAGTTAGAGTACCGCACAACTGGGGTCTACTTCCCTCTTCTGCTTTGCTTTTCAAATCAAGGCCCACGACAGAGACAAAGCAGCTCCCACAGCCTATCTGCAATCACCAGTGCCCAGCTCCCATGCACTCACTCTTGGCTGGCCCTGCCTCTCCACATGGGGTTCATTCACAACTTGTTTGCAAAGGTATACAGGAAACAAACACATAAGCAGGCCTCCACTTTTCATTATACAGCAAACAGCATCAGATTAATTTGGAGCTGAGCTGCTATTTTTGAGCCAGAAGCAGTTAGATCCTGGTCCTGACCTCATTCTCGGAAAGCTGCAAAGGGAAGGAGCGTGATCCTAACAGAGGGGAAGGAACTCTTCATTCATAAACAGAGGATCGGGCACTGATCTCTTCCCACTTAATGCCATCTGTGCATGAACACTGAGCTTCAGCAGGGCTCACTAGACAGTCCCATGCCACCAAATGCTATATGTTATTAAAGGGAAATCAAAAGTCCTTGTAAATGGCCCCCTCTTTCTGTGAGAAGTCAGTGTTAGCACTCCTGAGAAAGCATGCTTTCCCAGAAGCAGGATGGCCAGATTAACTGACACTAATTTGCTCCAGCAGCATCCATGTGGGAATAATGAATCACTTATTTAAGCAAATCAATCAATGACAAGAGTGTTTGGAATATACCCCGCTGTCCTATTAAAACTCAAACAGCAGCATTCTCAAAGAGGGTAAGAGCCAAAGGAACATGGGAGGAATATGACCCTCTACAGCACCTCTGCTGACTCCACCTAGGCTTGCATCCTGTGTCCTGCCAGAAGGCTTTCTTTCAGGGAGATTGGGGAATCCAAACCGTTCTGCCCACCAGGAGCCACTAACACCTGCCTACATGCAAAAAATAAAATAACAGTGCTGATCAGCAGGAAGGTGAACTGTGCATGTAAACTTCATACTTACTAACGTGTCTTGTTATCATGTCATGCTTGAGTACACTGTCATCCTAGACTTAGGTCATGCAGAAATGTGGCCATGAAAATGTGAGTTTGAGAGACTCAGAGACTTGGTACATGAGTCTCTCAAAACCACCAAAGCAGAAGCCTCAGCTTTCCCTCTTTCTCCAGCTTTCTAACAAACAGCCACATTCTCCCTCTTTCCCTCTTTCCCTTCCTCCCTCCCTCCTTCCCTCTCTTTCTCTCCCTCTCTCTCTCTAAGGTAAACAATGGCCAGTGAGTAAAGATACTTGCCAAGGAGCAAGTCTGGAAAAGCCAGCTAAAGCAGATGAAGTGAGCCCATTCCATAAAGCTCTCCTCCAACCTCTGCATCAGCACTGTGGTGTGCGCCCATATACACTCATCATGGACACACAGAGAATAATAAAGAAGTCCTATGTGGACTTGTAATTAAGTAGTTGATTACGTATGGGGAGGTACAGAGAATGTAGGCTAAAGCCACTGACAGCGTATCATCAATCAAGAGACATAGGAGGAGTTAGAGGAGCGTAGGGGTACTGTGGGATCTTGTCTCAATATCTCTTTGTTCTCTAAGTAGTAGTTCTTTATTCAAGTTACGACTGCTCTCCTGCTGCTCTAGAAGCACAGAGCTACTGAAGCTTCTTCTGCATGCTTCTATAGCCCAGTGAAAAGGAGGATGAACGTCCACAGGATAGGGAAAGATGGCACTAAACAAATCACAAGACCCTCCCTTTGCAGACAGCAAAAGGCATGTGTTCTCCAGCAGCTAAGTCAGAATAACCTTTAAAATGACTAGCCTTTCCCATGCAAGGGCCTATATGTGGTAGTATGATCTAAGCGAACCTTTGCTCTATGCCTGGCATGACACATATTCTGATAGCTGTGAACAGAGTCGGCATAGCTCATCTAACTCCTCATGGGTACTTCCATTTTGTGTGCATGCTTTGGCTGAATGTACAGAGGCAAATTATTTATCCATAATCTTTTGTCCTGAGTCCAATCAAACTCCAGGAGAAGCTAATGCTGTCAAGAGAGGCCAGACCCCAGATAGGGACAATTATTCATGAAGATGAAGCTGAATTCTAGAACGCAGGTAACCATCTTACTGAAGCCAGATAGGTCCCAAAGGTAGTAGTGGGGATAGTTACAAACAGATCAGTGTCTCATTAGACCACTTTGTAGGTCTATATTGCAGAACAGGAGCAGGGACAAAGATGGAGCAGGGATTGGGTGTATACCCAAAGGATTTTCAATCTTACCACAAGGACATGCACTCAACTATGTTCATAGCAGCATTGTTTTTCATAGCCAGAACCTGGAAACAACCTAAATGCCCCTCAACCAAAGAATGGATAAGAAAAACGTGGTATATTTATACAATGGAGTACTACACAGCAGAAAAAATAATGACATCTTGAAGTTTGCAGGAAACTGGATGGATCTAGAAAACATAATTCTTAGTGAGGTGACCCAGATCCAGAAAGACAAATCTCATATGTACTCACTCATAATGTGGCCATGTTGAATAATCTATCTTTTCCTCTGCTGTTCAGTATTACTTGTGACTTTAACTGGGCTGAGCTTGCCTTCTTAGGGCTTCTAGAGTCCAAACTTACATCACTAAAAACCTGCAGTTACAATACCAAATACTGCGTCTATTTCCAGAGTGCCAGGTCCATTTTTTAAAAGAAAGAAAGGAAAGGAACTTGATAAGCATCATTGGAACAATAAAATGTTAGTCATCTATTTTCAGAACCTGAAATGAAACATGACAAGTGTTTGCACCAAAGAATGCCAGAGGACACACAGTGTATTAAACCACACACACACACACACACACACACACACACACTACACAAACATACAAAATCTATCCTCTTTATCATGAGGAGTCTAGACATGAATGGAGATGAGAGTAAGCAAGATTGGCAGCCATCTTCCTGGATGGAAACAACATCAGCAGGCCATGAAGCTGGTTCAAATGCCTCGTGGGATGGGGAATATCAGAAAAAAATGAGAAACCAGTATGGATACGCATTACACATTCCCCTCAGTTACTGAAGCTGCTAGGGAAAGGCAAATCCAGTGAAACCGAGGCAGACAAATAGGGCACAGAGTGGAAAGCTATAGAGCAAAGACTCCAAAATTAGCATAAAAAAGAAAAAATTAGCAAAGATGAAGGCTGGGAGAAAATCTGGCTGAGGCCAACAAACAGGTGCAAAGGTAAGAGTACTCCAATGGATCATTTTAGTATTAAACAGCCCAGTCGTGGGGGGAGACTTCAAATGCTGCTGAGACATTGACACACGAGGTTATATGTAGAACTATATGTAACAGAGCATTTGTAGAAAAGTCAATATGCAAATGGTACCAAATACCTACATTGTGGGATATGAAAGCTCAAATCCTTTATACGTAATGACTATATAAATTATGAACTCTCTGATCTAATGATCTAATCCACTTTCTCCCTTGAAGAGGATTCTCTCTCTCTTTCCTTCCTTTCTTCTTTCTTTCTTTTTAAAGTTTTTGCTGCTTTTTTGAGACAGGGTTTTTCTGTGTAACCGTCCTGGCTGACCAGGAACTCACTCTGCAGACCAGAATGGCTTCAAACTCACAGATATCTTCCTGTCTCTGGCCTCCTGAGTACCAAGATCAAAGGTGTATGCCACCGCAGCCCAGATTTCTTAATAAATTCTCTTATTCTGCTTGCTACCATCTACATGTCTCTGTCCAATTCTTTGTTCAGGGATACAAGAAACTGGCCCCTCCCTAGAGCCTGTAGCAGTATGAACACAGGTGACCAAGTGAAGAAAAGAGGCTCTGCAAAGATGCCCGAGACCTTCGATTCCAGTTGTCAGGTTTCTAACAGTCCTGGTAGGAGTGAAGAAGGGTTCTAACACACTTCAGATCTCAGACTGCTAAGACAATGGACCCTCAAGGAATTAGAATTTTCCCAGGAATCTTGTGTTGGGTGAAGGGAAAGCCTGGGGTCTTGGTGCCAACTAGACTGGGAGCTTGCCTCAGGAAAGAGAATTTGTACAGTTCTGACAACCTGTCTGAGATCCTTGCAGGACAGACAGGAGTCAGACACTCATGGGTCTGTGACGGGCAGGACCACACTGGACGAGGGAACCCCTTCACTCACAGCAGTGCAGCAGTGCCTTGAAGATGAACTGGGGAGAAAGGGGGTGCTGTGTCTCCAAACATCTTTATTTGGTCCTCTTCCCACTGTGGCCACATCAAACAAATCTCTTTTCTCTGCTTTTCACTGTTACTTACCTCTCTCCTTGGCCTACTGATGAGAGGTATGGACCTGCCTTATTAGGGCTGCCTGGACACTGGGTTTTGAACCTGACAACTCCAGTAACAGGCTGAGCCATAGGCTTTCAATGGTCCCATGAGAATCATGGACCTTTAGAGATGGATCTGGAGTTAAGGCTGGAGGGAGTCACGTCTCTAGTAAGCTTTCCTGAAAAAGCAAAGGCAGCGTCTCCCTGTAGGACACTCAGCAGGCATAAATGCTTGCTGCCAAATCTGACACCTCAAGTTTGATCCCTGGAACCCACAAGGCAGTACGAGAATGGGGGCTTTCCCATCAGCTCTGACCTCCACGGGCATGCTGAGGCACACAAGTGCAATACACTAAATAAGTGCAAGACAAAACTAAGTGCAGGAACACCCTTGCTGGTAACAAAGACTCTCAAAACAAGGAGAGGGGGGTGATCCCCTCCATTTATGTTAGGCTGGTCTCAAGAATCTGACGTGTGGCCAAGAGTGGGTGTTCCTGGATTCAAGTCATTAGGAGAAACCACTTAGCTCAAGTCAGAGATTAATTTACAAATGTCACCTTAACAATTAGCCCATTAGAACATATGTATGAGGCCTGCAGGCTCTGAGAATCTGCTAGGCACGCTCCAGAAAGTCCAGAGAGGAGGAGAAATTAATTCCTCCCTAAGCGGGCTTTTGTACTTTCTCCTCAGCTCACAGCAGAACAAATGACCCTAATTAATGATGCTACGTGTTCGATGTTGAATCTGGCTACTGGCAGCAGAGACTTTTTTGGAAAAAGGACAGTTTTCCGTATATGATGCTGAAGGCATGTGGCTTTTTTTTCTTATGGAGCTATAATTCATATATAATAAAATTAACTATGTACAGAAAAATAAATAGAAGGGTGATTTCTCAAAGTGAAGCAATCTGCGGACAGTTTGCTTCTAAGAGAGGGGATGCACTCCAACATCTAACTGCAATGTTGGGACCAGTGAGTTTAAAAATCTCAACAAACATCCCTTGAATGTTAATGCACATGACCCAGAGTAAGAGACAGGGAAACATGAGGCCAAAGCAGGAAAACGAGGCTGACCTCTGCCCTCAGCAAGCATGGAATCCAGAAGCTGAAATGAATCAGGAGTCTCATGAATTTATGAAACATCTTGCAGAGAGTCCTTGAGAGGATCAAGCACAGAAGTATGCCACTCCCATGCCACTCCCCATAAGTGGAAGAGGAAGAGAGAAGACGGGTGAAAACCCCAAGAAAACAAAGACTATCCCTGACATTCCAGGTGGGCCTTGCTAGTGGACAGACTCCAGGTGTGAGGCATGCTGGTCTGGGGCAAGGCGAGCAGCAGGGACCTCGGGGTCTCACTAAGCAGCATGCATGTACTTAGCTCTTAGAACGTCATTTCATCTCCCTAGAAGTCAGTTTCCCACTCTGTGAAATGCCAGAACTGGGAGAGAAGTGTGTCAGAAGAAGATCTTGAGAGCTCACGGACCACACCGAGTGAAAGAAGAACTTTCATCTGGAAAAGGAAGCACTCTTATATGCCATCCTTTTACCCTCATGCATAATCACAATTGGTGTGAGGACTACAAGGCCCATCACCTCTGTGCTCAAGGGTCTTCTCTCGTCAAATCCCATGCACAGACTCCATGAATGCTCTGAGTCACAGTGTGTGCTTTCAGCACCGAAACCGATGGCTTATGCAGCCCATGAGCTCTCCAACCTAAGGTAGAGTTTAACTAAGAAGGGCTTGGAGGGGTCACAGATGGGCTCTCTCCCCGGTCCCAGCCTCAGGTCTACCATCACAATAAAAACAAGTCAGATCTGACCAACCTCTTCCTCTTAGGCTTCTTGGAATCTGAGAAAGCCTGTACATTTTCTGTACATTTTAACCTCAGAAGCTCAGCCTGTATATCAATGAGGTTTTTGTTTTTGCTGTTGTTTGTTTTTAAGGGAAAGGGGGGTAGGAATATTTTAATTACAAATCTGTCAACTACAGTAATGTTTCTCCATTCCTAAATCTTAATGGTTCTCTTAAGTGCTTAGAATACTGGAATCCCAAAAGGTACTTTGGGGATTAGAAATTTTTAAAGATTTATAGAGTATAGAACAGGTATTTTGACCAGGTCATTTAAAGAGTCAAATGTCCCACCTGATTGTTTGACAAACTGCATTTGAGTTATGAATGAGTACAAACAAATATAATATAAATTAATGTGGAAACCCAAACTGCAAAGAAATATGAAAAGAGAAATGTGTTCAAGAAATAAGCAAGTTGGGGTGAGATACTTGGAATGGGGGGCTGGGGTTGGGATGTATTGTATAAGAGAAGAATGGAGGACGAGGAGGATGAAAAGGAGGAAGAAATCCAGTCAGGGGGAAAAGTGCCTTCGAGGAGTCATCACGCTGAGAATGCACAGGGCCTTGGGTGGGAGCAAACAGTGGTTTATTCACTCTGAAGGTTTAGGTGTAAGGTTCGCTTTTCTCAGTGTCTGGTGCTGGTACTAGAACCCAGGCCTTGAGCATGCTCAGCACACACTCCACTACCAAGCTATACCCAGGTCCCAAAGTCATACATAAAGTAGCCCAGCAGAAATGACTAGGATTTTAAAGGCATTTTAAGGCATCTAAGGGAATGTAAAGGTTCCCCAAATGCACTCCTATATAGTCATAATGATCTGAAATATCAGGACACAGGGGACCCTCCACCAATAGCTTCCAATTATAACTCTAGTATGGAACAAAAACAAAATCTCTGACTGCATTGAGGCATTGAAAACTCTGGCCCACTTCTTCTGGCTCTGTCTCAGACTCCTTCCCTCTCTGGACTTTAATTGCTGTGGACATTTAGTGCCTGTCCTTTCCCATTTGCTTCTTCCACCCCTTCCTACCACAGGGCCTTTGCACATCCTATTCCAGCCACTTCTCATAGGCTACCTAACATCAGAAATTAATTCACCACAGTTAATATTTCCTGCTTACTTGACATAAGAAATTACCTCTAAGTACAGGTGCTTTGTGGCAGTCAGCATTACAACAATGGCATGTTTCTTTGCTGTCTTTTGATCAGCATGTCTCCCGTGTGCTGGACTACCAGTGCCCTGATGGCAGAGTACATGCCATGTGTTAACAAAAACTCTGCTCCATTATGTCTCAATGCTCATTAAATAGATAAATACTTAGGAAAAGGATCGGGAACACATTTGGAGATTGAATGCCCTGAAAACAAAAGAAGAGAAGGGTATGGATGAGACCCTAGAATGTGAAACCTTGGCTAGAGATGTGGCTTCAGGTGACACAGGACCCAGGGATCAGAGAGTGGGAATGAAGTGCACCCTAGTGGAGGGGGTCAGAGATGCAGTGTGCATGCCTAAGAACCTGTATACACTTTGGAAGCTGAGGAATGGGGCTGAAGTCAAGAAGGCAGAGTAGAGGGTGGCACCATCCCAGAATAGCAAGAAGTGGCCAATAAGGAAACAGAGAGAGGATTTAATTGGATGACAGAATCCTCAAGAGAAAAGGTTTTAAGCAAGTATGGGAGGCAGAACATTCACTGGCCCCTTGGCTACAAAGAGACAACCCAGGTCCAGAGATGAAGGAAAGTGATATCCAGGAAAAACAAATCAACCACAGTAATGGGCACACAGTACATTAAATGAAGACATAGAGAATGCAGATTTGGATGAAAAAGAGGAATCTGTGAACCCAAGACACAAAGACACAAAGTAATACAAATATCATGCATATGTAATCAATGAATATACCAATGTGGGTGTATATAACATGTACACATATAACATATGCTCATGCCAGGGTCTTAGAGATAAACTGACAGGTTACTAATCTCAAGCATTGGATCTCTGTATGAATAGTTACTAATGAAGTGTGTGCACAGCAATAGATCTCTGTCTATTTTTAAGTCAGGTCACCTCAAAAATGACAACAGATAAAAATGAAGGCCCAGAAAATGAGACTCCCTCTTAACAGAAGTTATGCAGAACAAGCTTCTTATAAATCAGACATCTGCTGCCGAGGGACAAAATGAGACGCAATAACAGGCTTTGGGGGAGGATACAGATAAATATGATAAATGTGACTAATACAGACAGAGGTGGAGGATGTGAATTCTTTTTTGCTTTAAATGTTCCCCAAAGAAGAATCTGGAACATCAATTACAAGCCAATTGCTTAATACCTTTCCCCTTCAAATCTGAACCTAACCCCAGGTTCAGATGAGAGTTTCTGCAGGTTAGTGCTCCCCAAACATGCAGGATTGCTCCTATATCCTGGCTTTGGCTACCAATAATCATGCCATTTTGCCAATATAGCATGTTCCTCTAGGGAATCTATTCGTTACAACTAAATTTGAAAAGAAAAGAAAATGTGAAAAATTGAAACAAAGAAAAATAATTGTAATAATGAGTCAGAAAATGTTCCCTAAACTCACATCCTTCCTGAAGTATCAGATCAATGACACTGAAATTTTATGTCATTGCCTCATAATACTTAACAGGGTGCCTTTTGCCTAATTTTACCAATAACCATTAAAACTGATGCCTTGGGAAGCAACATAAAACGTTCCACTTGAGGTCTGAAGTTTGAAGACCTTTTTTCAATCTAATTATTGAAAAATATGGAAAAAACCTTCCATCTGTTGATGAAGCTCCCAAGTCCTGGTTAATGAGTTTTGTGAGAAATTGCTTGGCTTTAGTGAATGTGGGCTTAGCCAACCAGAATTTTAATTTAATTAGGTTTATAAGATGAGAAATTTTCTATAGCCCTGCCAGGTCAACACATGCCACTCACTGTCACCAAGGATTAAATTTACAGCCTTCTTTGCCCTACTTCTCAAATCTTTCCAGATTTTAAATTATATTAAAAGCAAAGCTGGAATTGAGCAGGGAGTCAAATAGATTTTGGCCACTCAGGTTCAAAAGGGACTCATTCACAATGGTTAAAAGATAAAAAGCGATCAAGTGCCTGTAGCTGCTGCACGCATGGACAAGATGAGACACAAACATGCATCGGGATGGTTTTTAGTATTAAAGACAGGAAGGTTCCTACTCATTTCTGTTCCTATGAAAACCACAATGCCTAAAAACAACTTGGAGAAGGAACAGGTTTATTTCATCGTATATTTCCATCCTGGAGGGATTCCAAGGCAGGAACCTGGAGGAGGAATCAGAAGCAGAAGCCATGAAGGAATATTGCTTACTGGCTCATTCTCCATGGCTGGCTCAGCCTGTTTTCTTATGAACTGAGGAATACCTACCCAGGAGTGGCACCACCCACAGTAGGTCCTCCCACATCAATCATTAATCAAGAAAATATCCCCCCCCACATACAAACGCACACAAACATACCCGCCACCAATCGATGGAAGCTATTCCTTAATTAAGAGTTCCTGTTTCCAGGTGACTCTAGTTTGTGTTAAAAACTACCCAGCACAGAAGGCAACCAGTGCTGAAACACATTGCCTGGAGGTGTCAGGCTAATTGAAAGAAGCCAGCCACAAACGAACAAACACAGCACATGATTCCATTCCCAAGAAGTCCCTTGATTGGCCAAGTTCAAAGAGAGAGCAAGAAAGTAATGGTGGGTTGGGGGCAGGGAGTCACTGTTTAATGAGAATGAAGCTTTGATTTAATAAGATAAAGAGCTCTATGCATGAGTAATGAAGATGACTATAAAGTTTACATGTTCCTAATATCACTGATATATGTACATATTAATTGGTCAATGGTTAAAATGATTAATCATATATATATGAACACACACGTGTGTGTATGCATGAACACACATACGTATACTCTACTACAATTTTTTTCTGAGCATCTATAATATAAATGCTAGTTGTATCTAGAAATGCAAGCAGAATCTAGAAGTGTATTTATTTTGGAAAAATTTACTCGTAATCACTCTCCCATGAGAATCTAAGAATCTCTACTCCTGAAAGCAATAGGTACCTATAAGAAATTTACTAGATGCAAGTGGCATTTGCCTCCCTAGACATTTCATCTTGGTATCTAAAAAGCAGAATCTACCCACCAATAGCTACAAACATAGACATGAGTGCACAGCTTTCCTTTGCAGTCCCCTCCTGACCCATCCTAGGGGTCAGAGATGGTTGTGAGTCTGTGGGGGAGCAAGGCTCTGAGTGGAGGCAGAAGCACCTTTGTCTTTTGATAACCATAGCTAAAAATTTCTAGTTATGGCTCTGTGTCTGAGAAGACCATGCCCTTCATCCTCTAAGCACCCCACCAACACACAACCAACTCTCTAAAGGAGGATGGAACAGATCCAGGGCATCTGGCATTCTAGTCTAAGCCTCAATGCCAGTTTGCAGTAATACATGGTCACAGACCCTTTGTGGATTACTGGAACATTAAACACATTCTAGAAATAACCTCAATTCTCTCCCTTCTACATGAATGATCTTAGCCACCCAAGGTCTTGCTTTTAAGAAGGATTATTTATGTTCTCTAGGGAGTAAGTCACTATTTCCCCTTAATGTCAAGGAAGTTGCTCAAAGATGATAAGCAACATTCAACTGTCTATCCCACACTGATGCCAACATCTGATAAGCTTTAAAATGCCCCTTGTCCTAGGCTGGGCCTAGCCACTGTTGTGTGCATCCATATACTAAATCCATTAGAGCCTCCATTGATTTTCTCCTCTTCAGAGTCTCCTGCTGAATAGCAAAAGGGCTGGCTTTGGCCAGTGCTGTCTAGGCTGAGAATGACAGCAGCCAGTCCCTTCATGAAGTACACAGTAGAGAGAAATTCAGATCTCTAGAAGACAGCTTCCCCAGTTCATCCACTTCTGACATCTTTCCCTCCTCCGAAATGATATTTCTGTATTTATTATTGAATTTAGACAGATAAGCCACCCTTTTCTGAAGTAGAAAGCTTCAGGAGATAGCATGCCTCTTGCTGCTCATACACTCTAACTCCCACAGCCCAGGAAATTGGAAGATAGCATCACAGGCACACAGCTTGGCATATACAATTATGTTTGGCCTGAATAAGGGAAGATACCCTCAACATTGCAACTGTCACAGAAAGAATGAGCCACAGTTCCAGCTGCCACCCTGCTTCCTGAGACCGTGCCATAAATCCACATCCCCCATCAAGGATCAGATGACGGCAACAATGCAGGGAAGGGGAGCTCTGGCTGACAGATGGAGACATTAGAAAGACTATGCACACCACTTACATGGGGCAAGTGTTCGGGATGGGAAGATGTGAATGCAGCAGCTGAAATACTAAGATTATCACTTCTTTTTCAGACAGAAGAAAAGGAGAACTTGGAAGACCACTTACTGTCCTTCCAAGGTCACTTAGAGGAAGGACAAGTGAATGAGGGTCAGACCCGCCTCATCCTTCAGCGTCTTTGACAGACGAGGCACACGGCTAGGCATCAGCAAGTCAGGGGCAGAAGACGAGTAGAGAATTTCTTATTTTATAGGTTTAAGAGCCTTGGCATAGTTGTCAGGGAAAACCCAGAATGTAGTCAGGCTTAAAGCATAACTTTCTTTTCTAGGTTTCAGATTCTTATGTAGGGGAAGATGTCACTTTTCGGGGACTAGGCGTTCTTATTGTCACAATCTGGCTGGGTATTTCAGCACAGCCCCACTCTGATGGTGAACTCCCCCCCTCATGTGATCAACTAAGAGATCGTCGTGTACAAGAGCTCCTTTGTGTGGACTTACGTACCTTTCCACAATTCTTCATCCAAACACTGCACAGTTGTCCCGCATATGATCACAGTAAGCTAAGGCTGAGTGGACTCCGAATACAGGTCTGAAGAGTCCCCAGCAGGAAAAGACGGCTTAGTGAGGAAAGTGCTGAAGTCCAACGGGGAGCTGAGTTTGCACTGTTAGAACCTGATGTAGGAGGGTCATCTGTCTATGTGTTACTTTCATTGGTTAATAAAGAAAC
>LOEQ01002696.1:213141-226937 GCA_001685075.1 Bramus lutescens
TTATTAACCAATGAAAGTAACACATAGACAGATGACCCTCCTACATCATTGGACCTACACTCTTATTTTCAGTAGCTACCACTTGGCCTTTCTCCTTAACTTCTTCCCACTTTCCTCTCATTCTCTTCCATCCTACTCTCTAGCCAACAGGACAGTAAGAGACAAGCGTGGAAAAACTTGCTATCATGGTGCTGATACCAGGCCCATCATCACTCTCAGACACTCTATAGTAAGTGCTGCCCCTTCGATATGGCATGTTCTCTCCCTCCTCCTGTAGCTAAGGCCCTTATTGTTCTGATCTCCAGAGCAGACACTGTCCTCAGTAGCCTTTGATGACCTTTGATCCCTTAGTTCTTGCAGCATACAACCCTCCTGCTTGTGAGAAGGCATGTTTGGACTCACCAAGATAGGATATCACCTGTCTTGGTGAGTCCACATTCCTCTGAGTAAAAACTCAGACCAGGGATACAGTTGACGAGGTTGTGGCCAAGGACGCTAGGAGGTTCTTTTTATAGAATAACTGTGCATCTGTTCTATCCTGATGGGATCATGAACTCCCAGGCTCCAGCCTGTATCAACAAAAGTAGAGGGTAAGTAAAGAACACATGTGCCACCATTTATGAGTCCCTCAAGCTAAATACATCCTTTATTCTGGCAATATGGGTATTCCAACTTCTAGGTTAAACCAGTGAAGACCACAGCTCTTCCCTGCAGGAAATAATTGTAGAAAACATGAAAGCTTTGGAATACACAGGCCTCGCATAAAATCCAGCTTCTTGATAGTTTTTTGGTTCTCTTACTTTCTAAGTTGTGATACTGGATGGGTTGAAAAAGATGACAGGATTATATATCAGCACAGTAGCTGTCATCCACAGATGCCCATTTTCTTTCTCAGCCAAATACATTCAACAAAATACACATATTTTCTCCTCCACCAATTCCAAGCATGTCTACTTAGAACTTCAAGCCACATGACTCTCACTGAATGGGGAGGTGAAGCACATACTGGAACTCATCTCCATAGCATCCCGCACCCAGCTATATGCTGCCAACAAGAAACCTTGATGGTCCCACTACTAACCGACATGGTAATTTAACAAAGACACCACTCCCTGTCAGGTTTCCTGAGAAAGTCAAGTACATGCCAGAAATTCTTTATACACTAGTGGTACAGGCACACTCATAGCTCAAAAGCAGAGGTAGTTTGGGTAAGAATTCAAGGAAGGTGTCTGAGAGCAGGATCCTTAGCACTAAGGAAGACTGACAAGACACATGTGAGTGAATCCTCACCCCTTAGTATTTCACAAATACTTCAGTCTTTCTTGTGTGCTGGGTCCTAAGAAGGACAAAGCTGTAACAAGAAAATCAATAATAGCTACTTTGGGAGATTTAGTGTAGCCCAGAAAGTAGAGACTCATCCTATAAATGCCAGTGAAAGTATGAACCCAAATGAGAGAGAAGCATGAAGGAGTAGAACAGAATTATAGCAAAATAGTGAAGAATCAGAGCAAACATCTGAAGGTAAGTGCCACACAGGTGAAAGCTGTGGACTGTGGACCAAGAAAACAGAGCGGACATCTGGATGTAAGAGCTACATGGGCGAAAGACATGGACTGTGGACCAAGGAAAAACAGTGTGTGCCAACCCCAGTGTAACAAAAAACTAGAGTACCTTAGAAATTTGGGCAAAAGTTAGCATGACCAGAACCCAGAAAACAAACATTAGAGGGAACATGAAACACAGGTCTGGGGAAACCAAAGAAGACTCCTAATGGCTTGCAGATTCAGGTAGGATCTAAAGAGACATGGGGGACACACACTAGAGTGAATTGCCTGAGTGAATATTTGTACATCACATGTATGCAGTTCCCAGAGTCAGAAGAAGGCACCAGATCCTCTGAACTGAAGTTACAGGTGGTTGGTTGTGAGCGCTGAGAACCAAACCTGGTCCTCTGTAAGAGGAGCAAGTTCTCTTAATCACCTCTAACCTCAGCTAGTCATTCCTAAAAATGGGCTAGGCTTCACATGGGAATATTAAGATGCCAGAATTGCAGCAGAACTAATTCAACCTGCTATCTCAAAGACTTGGTACAGTTCTGGAATCTTCTTCAGGAGAGACTGGTATGCTAGGGAAAAACTGAATGAACTACCAGCATTATTTTTCTGCAACCATCTGTAATTGCCTTTTAAAGAATTCTTAAACTAGGGTTATAATAGCTCATAATAAACATTTATTTATTTCTCACAATATCAGAGAATAGTCATGGACATACCAAATTTTTTCCCATTGTCTCATAAATTGGTCTTAAGTGGTCTCATTTATCGTGAGTTTTGACTTGTAGAATGAGTTAATTATGTTCTTGGAGGTTTAATAAGATCCACTAGCAAAGTAATAATCTTACTGTCTTGGAACTGACTCAGGAAACTTGTTTTTTAAAAAGGAATAAATGCATTTGGTTGAGCTGAATACAAGTGTATTCACAAGAAAGACATAGTCTCCTATAATCTACATGGTTACTAGGGAGGAAGATTAAGATTTGACTTTGAATCAATTCCTTCAAAAAAGGCATTCCTATCAACACATAAACATTGATATATACCTAAGCCAAGTTATCACTAAGTCCAGGAGCTTGGGTTATCTAGACTGAGTGGGGAAGAGTGGGAAAATCTAATTTACAATGAGCCTACTGGGGATTTCAGGAAGTGAACTGATTTTTTTTCAGTAGGCAGGAAGGAGGGAGACAAAAGGAACACTGACACAGAGACCTGTGTATAAGATGCTGTAAAGTTTTTCTTCTTTTTTTAAAAGGTGTATGTGTGCATGCAAGTTTGTGGAAAAGGATCTCCATGTGTGCATACACTCATGAACACATGCTTGTGGGGTCCAGAGGCCTTCAGGGACATTGTCTACCTCCTTCATTATCCTGGAACTCACCAATGAGGCTAAGTGGCTGGCCAATGAGCCCCAAGGATCTTCCTGTCTTCAGCACTGGGGTTGAAAATGTGTGCCACCATAACCAACATGTTTACATGGGTTCTGGGACTATGACTCTGGTCCTCATGCTTGGAAGACAAACACTCTACCTACCAAATGGGCTATCTCCACAGCCCTCTTTTCTGTAACATGTTTTCTCCTTATCCCTCACTATACTCTGAAGTTACCAACGGAAACTAGCTGGAGTGACTTGGATCTTCGCTTAGCACACTTCCCAGCAGCCACTATGTCACCTGAAAGGTGACAGAATAGTGCCAGCCAGAAAACTCCCAGTGCCTATGACCCAAGGCTGGTTCTGCTCCTCAGTGGTTAAGTGTCATTGAAACAGTCAGTTTGTTTATCTTTATAATAAGGCAATTGATACAGTATTATTTCATTGGGGTTACTTGATAGGTAAGCAATGCACGTGAAAAGTGCTTATTCAGCAAGATGCTCCCACTGGAGACAGTTTCCAGGTTAACAGCTTAAGGGAGGAACCAGCTCTTATCCGCCTAAAATTAAATCATCATTATGCCCTTATGCCAGCTCTCACACACCTCCTGCTCCCATAACACATGTACAATTAGTTTCTTCCTGCACACTTAATTGTGGAGTATTTTTTATTCTAAATTAGTTTTGGATGGAGCTTTCTATTATTATCAGAAGTGGACACATCATCTTGCTTGCTATATTTGTAGAGTACCCCAAAATACACATCAGTATGGCTGTCACCTCACCAAGACACAGTCATGGGCTTGAGGATGATTCCTCATGTTGGGAAGGATGATAATGACAGGTAGATCTTCAGGGAGACTATTTCCCAGTAGTCAGAAAATGAAAATAGAAATATACCCTTCTCACCACATAAATCTGTGTCACCTGACAATAGGTTAGGGTACCACCCCAAACCATGTCACATGCCCCTGGTCATCAATGGAGTGTTATCTTGAATGTCTTCCCTTGCAGTTCTTGACGCCCAAGAAAACTACTGAAACACTTGTAAGGAAGGCTCCCAGTTAAGTCTAAGTCATTCATTTCTAAAACTACAGAGTAAGACATCTGAATTCACTGAGTTTATAGGCTCGTGAACTCACAATGTTATTAGTTTATCAGTGAGGCTTTGCCAATTTGACTATGGATGGTATGTGGATGAGGGCTATCAAAATGTCATGCATCCTTTTCCATGCAAGCCCCATGACATTAGGTTTCACCTTCCATTTCTGTCTATAAATGCTCGTGTGCCCTTTAAATACCCTACATAAGAAGCATCGCTGGCTAAGGATTAGAATAGACAGGTAATCATGTTTCATCCTAAGCTATTCTTCCTCATTCCGTACAAATGCCATATTCACTTAAAAGGAGTGTCCCCACAGTGGACAGGAAGGACCACAGGCTGTATCAGAACTAGCCTGCTCAGCATATCTGAACTCACATAGTCCTCACCCAGTTTACTTGTGCTTGGACCTTACACTGCTCCAATAAAATCAGTGGAAATATAAAAGTCAAGTGGACAGTTCCCCTGTGTGTCTAGACTCTTCTCTCCATGTGCAACCAAAGCTGCATCTTCACACTCAAAGAAATGACCATCTTGCAGAGGTATCCTAGAAGAAAGAACAGTCCTCACATTAATGGAGCTTCCGCTAAGTCAGTGCATACTACCAGTCCACAGAGGCAGGCACTATGTCTACCTGAATTTTACCTCCCCTAGCTGTCACAACTGCTCTAGCAAAAGCAGATGATGATGCCTAGTTCAGAAATGAGATATGTGACAGGAGGAGCTGATTTGGAATGCTCAGTTGGATCACAGTTCATTCATACAGAAAACTGGGAGTTTATTATCTGCCCTGCAGACTGAGCAAAAGCCAAAATGTAAAACACTATCTTAGCATTTAAAAAAATAGATGGCTGAATCATAAGTGCTTATTTCTAGAGAAGCAGTTCTCAATCTGTGGGTCATGACCCCTTTGGGGGTTGAATGACCCTTTCACAGGGGTCACCTAAGACCATTGGAAATCACAGATTTCCAATTCACAACAGATTCATAACAGTAGTAAAATTACAGTTATAAAGTAGAACAAAAATAATTTTATGGTTGGAGGTCACCACAACATGAGGAACTATATTAAATGGTCACAGCATTAAGGAGGTTGAGAATCACTGGTCTAGATAGAATCAACACTAGGATAGTCTACAAAGAAACAGAGGTTTCCTGGGGCAATGGGAGACCTAGCCCAGGACATGTGTGAAAGCAAGCAGCCTTCCCAGTGCTCTCATCACCCAGCACCTCACATGTATCAGCTCAAGGAATGACAGGTCCTTGAATCATGTGGGTGGCAAGCTCTTGAGGCAAAAGCAGTTACCACTGCCTTATCTTTAGCTCCCTATTAACGAACTTGTCATCACTAAGCCAGGTTGTCAGTCACTGAAACAATTGGATGGAAAGTGCCAACAACAGGGGAAGACAAGATGGCATAGATGAACTGGCCAGGGACCAAGTGGCAAATAATTCTGTTATCACTCCCAGTTAGCAAACAGACAGCTCCTGCTAAACATGTGGTCTAGTTAAGGAGCCGCCTCTTTTGAAGACAGGGGGTCTTGATGCAGATAAATGAACACAACAGAAATGTGGTCAACACTTGTACTCCATCTACAAACAAGCAATGTCCCTATCTAGTGACTTGCAGCTGTGGATCAAACACTATATTACTGTCTAGACAAGGTAGGAGACTTCCCTAGAGAGGATGGTCCATGCAGCCCATCAGTATGAAAAAACAGTGAAGGGACCCAGGGAGCGCTTCAGTCCCAGAGGCCTGCAGGCATATCACTGGGTCTTAACAGACCTTCAGAACCTTCACAGACCTTATCCCTCCCATAACGAGAGACCCCTAGATGGCCAGCTGCTCTCAACCTCAACAGGACAATGCACTGGTCATTGCCAAATCTGGAGCAACTTAACCTAGCTTCCAGAGAAAGTCTGGAATTTTCTGCTTGCCTGACATATATTTATTGACTTATTTCATCTTATAGTAAGCCAATGGAGGACATACTATTGCCATTCCCGTTTAACAGATGGGGAAGCCAGGGCTCAGGAAGGTTGGCAGTGAAGCCAAGAATCGCCTAGTTAGATGAAAAGCAGTCTGGATCCAGAAATGATCCCAACAACTGGACTCATCATAGTCTAGCGACTCTCCACAGAACTTCATAGGGTAGAGAACATGGCTCTGTTGGTAAAATGCTTGCCACAAGCATGAGGACCTGAATTTTTATCCCCAGAACCAATATAAAAGCCAAGAATGGTAGTTTAAATCAGTAACTACAATGGTATGGCTGTTACAGTTGGGGATATCCCCAAGGCTCACTGGTCAGCCAGTTTAGCCAAATAAGTGAGTTCCAGGTTCAATGAAGAGACTGCCTCAAAAATTAAGGTAGAGTGTGATTGAGGAAGACACTTGACACAAACATCTGGCTTCCACAAATACATACAATGTGTGTGTGCACACATACACAAATAGAACTAAAGTAGTGGTTCAAAATAGCTATCAGTAAATTGACTGACAGACCAACAACAGAAAATCTGAGGTTTTAAATACAGAGTTATTTTGCCTATATAATCTTTCTAGAGACAAAGAAATACAGTTCCATGACACAATCTGAGTTTGTGTCTCAAAAGTGAGTGCCAGCTGCCAGCTGGGCCAGAAGGAAGTCTGACTACTCTTAATTGCAGACTAGGTGACATGTCTCCACTCCCTAACATAGCCTTAGAGTCTATGATTCCACCCTGCTTTGAGAAAGAACATTATTAGTCAACTATTCTTTTGTGGAGAAGACCAAAGTCCTGTCTGGCAGCAGTGACAGCCCTGAGCCTGGAGCAGCAGGGAATGCGGTGACAGACTTATCTCTTCCAGCTCCCTGGGAGGTCTTCTGGTGGCTGTCAGACAGATATCTCTAAATCTATTCTCCCAATTACCTCCATGACAGGCAAAATTCACTGAAAGGGGTCTGTTTCCACCTTAAGCCAATCTGTCTCCTGTTCTAATGCAGATAGCTCCATTCCCCCAAAGGCTGAGGTGCCCTGTAAGTGTGAGAAGATGTCAGGGTTCCAGCAGGCATCACAGCTTCCAAAATGCTGATTGCCAGAAGACATCTGGAACCCCAGCTGGCTTCCCTGTGCCTGTGCATCTGCCAACTGTGCTCAGGTAAGAGACTGGCCAGTAGCAGAATTACCAGGGGCCACTAGGTGTCAGTATCTGGGACAGAAATAAAGAACAATCTCAGAGCCTAGTTCTGAAGTGAGACAGTTATCATTTAAGGAGTCATCCAAACTCTCCCAAGTTCAAACAAAATGGACAGACAATGTCCTGATACACAGGACCCCCAAAGGTCGTCTACTGTCCCAAATGTAGTAATACTGAATCTAACCAGTGCCTGACCTAGATGATTATGAAGGCTCCCCTTTGTTATGCTTTAGTGGATGTTATTTCAACATGGTGCAGATTTAGCAGATATAGTTTGGGAGTATAAATACAAAGGACTTTACAGAGAATCCTTAAAACACACATTGCCCAAGCATTTTCCTTTACAATGCATATATGCCCCAACATCAAGTATTCAAGTGCATCTTTTCCATTTCTACCACCAGATGGATGAGTCTTAATGATTCTTTTCACCATGGGTTTTAACATCTAAAACACAAACTAAAAACTGACAAAAGAAGCCAGTCTCAAAAGGTCATGTATTGTGGGCTCTACTTATTTGACCTTTGGAGTTTCTGTTCATTCGTTTGTTGAACTACATAGCCGGGCTGTCCTCAAACCACCAATTCAGTGCCTCCTGTATGCCAGGATTATAGGCATGCAACAACACTCTATTGAACTTTCTCTAAAAGACAAAACTGCAGTGGTGGATGGTTGCCAGGGATCAGTCTGGAGGGTAAAGGGGTTGTTTAAGTGTACATGATGATCATGGTAGAGGCCATGGGCACACACAGATGTGCTAAATGCCGTAAGCCAGCATACTAAAAGAAAACAAGTTATTCTTGACTGCATAACAATTAACAACTGAAAGGAAATACTTGAAAAGCCCCTGAACGAGCTAGCTCTTCTTTCAGTTCTTCTGAATTAGAAGACTTTTGGAAAACTATGGATGAGACACTCAGAACTTTCAAGGGGAGCAGCGGAAGTAGAAGCTCGATGGAAGGACATATTAAAGTGGTTTTAAAATGCAAAGGGCATAGAAAAGGCAGAGGGGTAGCAATGAGGTCAAAATAAGCCAGATCCATCTGAGTGGCCTCCCAGCCAAGGACAACCCAAGGCCTGGGTCACCCACCCTCCCGCCAGCTAGCCACTGCCCTTGACTTTAGTGTCTGCTTGTATGGAAAGGGGACTCTCAAATGAGGTTGTGTCTTCCTATACTCTCATCCCAGTGCAGTTAAGTGCAGAGACCCATAACTGAGAGTCAGCTTTTTCCCATTAACACTGTAAAGAGGACAAATTTGTCCTTCAAAGCTGCAAGGACTAAGGTCATGAGTGAAGACTGATGAGATTGTGGTCTTATGGGAAATTCCACTTTCTGGTGGCTCTGTTGGTGCCTCCGAAGAATGGGACAATGACTCTGTCTTTGAAGATGTAGGGAACAAAGATATTTAACCAGTCCTTTTGAACAGGGCAAGAAGTAGGTGCCATCCTAAGCTTGACTGCTGAGGTCTGCAGGGGAAAGTTCAACTGTCTTGAAAGTGATGGTGCTTTTCTCATCAGTGTTTCCTGAGGCTGTCTGGGACAGGGACTGGGAAGATCCAGAGATGCAACATGCAGGGGATCCGCCAGGCACACAGCAATTCTTCTAAAGGAGTCCTTCCCCTACCCACTGTTATATTAGCAATGTGGATAAAAATCCAGAGATCAGCACACACACACACACACACACACACACACACACCACTCCACACATTTACAATTCTTTGGGTTTTGTTGCCCCTGAACCAGTCCCACAGGCTAGCTACCTTCACTTCTGTAGTAAAGTGAACTCCCAATTGAGTTACTTCCCAAAAATGTCTTAATTAGAGGTTGGTGTCATTGTTCCATTAGAGGTTTCAATTGAAATCCCTGGGTTCTAACCTGCTGAGATTTCCTATAATAAAAGATGCTTACAGAGCTTTGCTGAAGCACCAGTCAACCCTAACATTTAAATAGGAAAAACTATTGCCTCTCAAAGCTCCAGGGGTAGGCACCCAGTGTACCTACCACAGCATAAAGAAATAATGAGTTGAAGCAGATTACAAGTGTTTTAAAAACAGACAACCGGTTGGGGAAAATTCATGAAAAATCTACAATTACTCCTTTAGGGGGCAAAATGTCACCAGGTGAAAGATTTGTCAATAAATAGCCACAGTCTCCTTAGTTCCAACCAAACTCTTCCCTGGAGGAATATCAGTGGGAAGTGAGCTGCCTGCCATCAAGGCAACGAAGGGGACGAGACACTAGTGGCACCTGGGGTGGGGACCCTGACTTCTTTCCCAGGGCTTGAGGGGAAAGGAACGACACCTTCACGTGCATGTATGTGTTGCCGCTTACGTGGGTGTTTTCTTTTATTCCACACTGCAGCCAAAGAGTTCTTCATTCCACCTTATGGGCAAGTCCAGGACCGCTTATGTGTGATGAACCCCTTGGAGCCACCAGATAAGGATGACTAGAAATGTGGGTGTGGCTCACCCGCAGCTGTCTTCCTCCCTTACCAGCCTGGCTTCAGAGTTCTAAAACCCTGGGCTCCTGAAAGATTCCCAAACGTCATGAATTTTGAAACTGCACCAAGGAATGAAAGTTTAAAACTGTCTTCAAAGGAGTCCCTTAAGGAACACAATACCATGTATATAAAAGCGTCAGTGGGCCCAGATGAAATAGCTCAAGACACTGAGATATTTCCAGAAATAAGACTCCTTCTCTCCTCGGGGAAGAAGAGATGGGGGCACACCAGGCATCCAGCCTGCTGGGGCAAAAAGGGATTACTATAGAGGCTCTGCACTCAGAACTGGGGCTTCTGGAGTGTTACTGTCAAGATGGAACGGGTCCTTTGTTAGAGCTGACATTGGAATTGACTAACTAAGACAAGTGTGTTCTGTGTGTTCATCCATTCTGTGGTGATCTGCTGGGGCTATAGAGGTATAACTCAGTTGGCTGAGTGCTTGCCTGGCATACACAGGAAGGTTCTGGATTTGATTCTTGGAACCATATAAAGCTGTGGTGATGCAAGGCCATGTACAGGATGGAGGTAGGATGGAAGCAGTTTAAGGTCATCTTTGGTTCCACAGATAGTTAAAGGTCAGCCTGGGCTATGTTGAGACACTGTCTTTGAAACGAGATCAATTTCTTTCTCTGGACTACTGAGTGCCAATGTCTGTGAGGGACACTGTGGATAAAGTTCAATGATTAGAATGTTCTCACACTGGTCCCCACATCACCTTGTCTGGCTCTTGACTTGGGGGTTAAGTCACCGGAGCTGTTTCTTGGGCAGCCTGGCCAATTGATCCCTGTGATTCAGTCAATGGAGGTGGACCCAAAGAAGGGAAGAGACGGAGTCAGCCCTTTTCTGTCCATTCATTGGCAGTGTTCCTTCACGGTCTCCTTATTTCTGAAATCTTAGCCCCAGTCCTTCTCTTGTTAAGACATACGGTGGCCTATTCGGTGTTTTACTCCTCTTAAACAAGGGCACCTAGCTCCTCACTGACAAGCCCTCTCTGGAACTACCTGATTGTACTAGCGGGAACCTGACCTCTATAGGAACTAAATAAAGCCAACCAGATCCCTACCTTCTGACACTCACACGTGAACAGTGACAAGCCACAAAGTAAACAAATAGCCAAACAATGGTTCCTTGTAACTACAGACAATAGAGATATAAAAGAAACCAGTAGCACTGTCACAGGAGCAGGGGTGTGGGACAAGCTGTGTCATGACTAGAAGACATCCCAGATGGCCAAGATCTGAAGACTACAATGGATTCTGAAGGAGAACAAGCTGGATTGGGCAGGTGGGGGGGTGTGAATAAAGTAATCTAGCTCCAAATAGGGTATAATAAGGGATTCTTTATTAAAGAGGAACTCACAGATCACAACGGGGAACAGAAATGGTATCCAACACCCAGGTGTGGTGGGGTGGGAGGGGAGAGCACAAGCAGGCCACACCTTTTTGGTACCCAACTGGTCTAGGCTCTCAAAGGCCATTGGGTGAAGGAGGTTCCCCATCAGGATTCTACTTATGGCAGGCCATGGCTTGAGTATTCCAATACAACAGGACTTCCGGCAAAGTTAACTTGGTGTAACTAAAAGCTACAATCAGGTTGGGGGATTGGAGGGCACAGGCAGTGAGAAGCTAAGTAACATGTAATGAAATGGAAGACTGAACATGGTTAAGATATGGCAGGGCATGGGGAATTAATAACTAACTGACTTGGTTGACTTTTTGGATTTTTGGTCCTATTAGAGTCTCATGGAAGATAGGCAGTAACTCTACTCCTGTGTTGTTTTTTTTCCCCACCCTACCCCCTTTTTTGGAAACAGGGTCTCATTATGCTGCTGGTATTGGACAGACTCTGTATCCTAGGCAGATACTATCCAAGGCAATCTTCCTGTCTCAGCCTCCTTAGCAGCTAGGATTATAGACTTGCTCTACCAGGCCCAGTTTGATTGACAGTTTTCATATGTGTGTCTGTGTGCATGTGCGGGTGTAAAAACCAGATAACCTCAGGTGTCATTTTCAGGAATGTCATTCACCTCCTTAGTGAGAGGGTCTCTCCTTGGCCTGGAGTTTGCCAATTAGGACTGGCTGACACGCTATTGAGCCCCAGGAATCCTTCTGTTCCCACCCCACCCAACTCCCATGCTGAGATTATAATCTTACACCCCCACACCCAGCTCATTCACATGGTATCCGTGGGCAGAATGCAGGTACCATGCTTGCAAGGTAAGCACTTTCCCCACTGAACTATCTCCCCAGCCCTTGGTTGCCATCTTCAAAGACCACTGCAATCAATAAATAGAAAGTTTTCTTTCTTTGTCTGTACACAGACAGTGTCAATCCCACTCTTCCAAGAGTCTTCCTCATAGGACAATCAGCTTGTCTAGAAGGGAACTAACCCACCTCTTGATGATCATACACAGGAAGATGAGTCACAGCTTTTGAGGTATGGTGTTATGAGATTTTAGGTTCCTTGATACCAGTGACATCAAGCCCTGAAGTCAAAATGGAAAGAGGTAACCATTTGTGTGCATGATGGTCTTGCCATTTCTAGGGTCAGCAGGCATTCTGTGGGGTTCTCGTTGATAGGACTCACACACCAGCAAAGCCTTATACTGTGAGACAACATATTGTGTGTGCAGGCTTTACCTTAAGACCAGGAATCAAGAATACTCTCTAAAGAGGCCTTAACTTATCCTTCCAGGCCACTAGAAAAATGTTCGGTCCTGGGTTTTATCCTGCTTCCTGCACCTCCTCTGCTACAGCACCCAGGCCCTTTCTCATTTCTTCCAAGTAACAATTATATGCTGCCATGCAAGGCTAAAGGAGAGGAAAACATGGTCCTATGGTCCCCGTGGAGCGGGCCTCCCCAAGATGCTACTCATCTGGCATTTGGATTGTTTGCACTTTAATCAGAGGGCTGTTAAGATATCTCTGCCAGTTTCTGTACACAGTTTTTCTCTAATGAAGCATCAAATCTCTTTCACAAACAAGAGTTGTGTCACATAGATGCAGTCTGGCCCCAGTCAGCATGACTGTAATATCTCTGCAAATGGAATACCTCTGTTAGGTCTATCTGACCAGCACAGGGCCAACACCATAATACTTCAATCAAAGTCTTGGTCCTGTCTCACTATGAGACAAAGAAACAGGTGGCTTTCAAGGAAACATGGTATGGTGTTCTTAGCATGTGACACAGTATCTTGGTTTCTACTATGTAATGTGCATGTTTTGAGTCAATATACAGGTCTTGGCTGCAACTCTGGTTATGGGTCTGTGGCAGCTAAGCCAGTAGGGTTACATATAACCCTGGTTCAATAACCCCAGCTGTTAGCTACTCCCTAGAGCAGTGGTTCTCAACCTGTGGGCCATGACCCCTTTGAGTTGCATATCAGCTATCCTGCCTATCAGATACTTACATTACAATTCATACCCATAGCAAAATTACAGTTATGAAGTAGCAACAAAAATAATTTTATTGTTGAGGGTCACTACAACATGAGGAACTTTATTAAAGGGTCACATCATACCAAAGATTGAGAACCACGGCTCTGGAGTGTCAGTAAGTCTGATATGTCTATAATGAAATACTAAGGGGCAATTGGTGACTGGTATGGCAAAACACTGCTGAGTGTGACATGAGGCTAGACCCAGGAAGCAATTGCCATCAAAGTGTAGCATTTAAACCTGGGAAGATGGCTCAATAATGGAGGCATCTGCAGCACAAGCCTGAGGACTGCTATCAAGCTCTCCAGAACTCTCATAAATAATGGGGAGCCATGACAGCCCGCTTATAATTCCTGCCTTAGAAGACAGAGACATTGGATCCACAGAAAAAGCCAGCTAGTAAAACCAGTTACATGGACACATTCTGGGTTTGACTGAGAGGGCATGCTTCATTAAATAAAGTAAAATAACATCAACCTTGGGCCTCTGCATACACGTGCAGTCTCCTGCACACGTACCCCCAAACACACTCATGTACCCAGACACATGCAAAAATGTATACATACACCTACATAAACACACATGCTCGCTCGCTCTCTCTCTCTCTCTCTCACACACACACACACACAGAAAGAGAGAGAGAGAGAG
>LOEQ01002696.1:226961-237157 GCA_001685075.1 Bramus lutescens
GAGAGAGAGAGAGAGAGAGAGAGAGAGAGAGAGAGAAAGAGAGAGAGAGAGAATAAAACATGATACCATTTATGATACACATAGCCTGGGACCCAGTAATGTCACTGAGAGTTTTCCCACAGATACAGTGACATGTGTGTGCCAAGTCAAATATAAGACTGTGCTGCAGCCATGTTTGTTATAGCTAGAGGTTAGAAATAGCATTAAGGTCTACCAGGTTACCATGACTCTGGTGGCAAGACTGCCTAACCCAGCAATCTGAGCACCGTCAGTTTCACCTGCAGGTCGTAGCCAGCATTTTCAGTGTGAGATTGCTAAGACAATGAAGACACAGATACCAGATCCTGAATGAAAACTTTACAGCTGTTTTCTTTTTCCAGCTGGGGACCACAAATCTTTATTGCTTCCTTTCATTCAAGTGATGGCTCCACTCTGGCTCCATGGTTGTCATGCATGGTACATGGTGCTGCTTTGCTGATTTATAACCAGTTGAATCACTGTCTCATTAAGTCAAAGAGATTAGTATGGGAACCAAGTTTGTAAACGGCAAGACGCTACACAACACGTCTGGAGGCAAGGCTACCAAGGCTCGAAATACACTTCTCATTAATCCGCCTGCTCTTTAAGGCAGATGGTAGAAATGAGACAGCCTGTACCTGTGAGAAGACAGGCTGAAAACAATGAAACACATCTCCTCCTTCTTAAACCTGAGCGTCTTCATTCCCAAGATAGGAACAGAACCAGTAGACAAAGGAAAGGAAATGACGCTGACTTCTTCATTTCTCCTATACACCTCTGGGAGGGACATCTCTGTGTGAGCTGGTCCTCAAACCAACTCAACTCACACAGGAGTCTCTGTGCTAACAGCAAATGGGATGATGAACTCAAAGGCAGTGATGGGTACTCATCCCAGTGGACTTTTAGCCAGGTTCTTCCTCATACAGCAAGCTCTAAAAGTTAATAAAGCAGAAACCTGAACTGTTGCACCCAAAGTAGATTCGTTAATTATAAGAACACAGTAGTAATTATAAACTGGTACACTCTGCTAGCAATCACTTCTCAACAAACAGTATGCATCCCCCTCCTGAGTCCAGGCTGATGACAAGGATTCTGTTGAACTCATTAAAATGGAGGTTGGTGCTCTACTCAGGAAAGAGGGATGTTCAAACACACACATCCTTTAATGAATGAAATACCTGCCCATTACTTACCTAAGTGTTCTCGATTTGAGTTCTCTTGCCATCCTTGAAGAGCCAACAGGTCTAGAAGGAAACCCCTCAGTACTTGATGGGACTCTTTTCTGTGTTCATCTGAGTGATGGCCTTGGACTCACAGCCAAACTAGGTGCCAACTTTGTACAGGAAGTGGGAGGAGATTGTGATGGGCATCACAGTGCATAGCTAAGGCATTATTATCCTTGACATCTTCCCTACAAGCACCTGAGGAATCTGCACCTCACTGCCTGGGCCTCTCTAATTAGGGAATACAAAGCTATTGTTTCCATATGTACACTTTTGCTCTAGGCTGGCTTTCCTGAACAGGGGAGCTGGTGGCTTATTTTAAGGCCAGGTTTGTGTTACCATTGACACTTTATGCGGAAACAGGGACATTTAAATTTTGACAAGATGGAGGGAGCTGTGGGTCAAACTCTGTGATACCCTCTCTCTGCCTTGTTACCATCTATCGCCCTCTTAAAACAACAACAACAAACTCATGCATGTGCATGGGCTGTTAACCCTTTGCTCCATTTTAAGGTTTATGAGAGGAAGGGGTCCCGCTGTGTCTCTGCTTTGACTCACTGAGGCAGCTGATCAGCCACATCTGCATTTCTCATCTGCGCAGGGCCTGCTACTGTGTCACCCTTGGGCTCCTCTCCAGTGAGCCTCAAAATGGGATTTCACTTGTTGGGCCCAAATGGAGAGTTTCTGAGAGGTCGGTATAATTCATGAAGCTTTGGAAACAAGCTGAAGTTGTTTTTGTACTTTCCATGACCTGGACTGCTCCGGCAGGCAGTGCCTAAATATCTCTGCTTGCCTTCCCATCAAGGAGCCTAGGACAGGAGAAGGAGCAGTGTGGGGGCATGTGGGGGGGGGCTGGCTTGGGAACCCAAATCCTCTCTGTAGCTGAAAGCCCTGCACTCTCTTCACCCTGTTCTGATTCCACTGATCCTCAGAACTTGAAAGCCCTCTCGGGCCTTCTCCCTTACTTCTAGCAGCAAACATATCCAACAAGGGCATTTTCCCCCCAGAAGCTGTACCCAACAAGGAACACCAGAGGCTGGTGATAGTATTCCATCAGTATATTGTTTGCAGTGTGTGCCTAAGGACTTGTATTTGGTACCCAGAAGCCACATACAAATAATCCAGGTGGGGTGGGTACATGTCTGTGATGCTAGAATGGGAGATGCAGAGACAGGTCCAAGCCTAGTGTTTTCTCTCCAGACAATCCACCCTAATTGGCATGCACCAAGCGAGTGAAAAGCCCTATCTCAAAACTAAATATATATGTCCATATATATACATATTTAATTATATAAATATATATACACATATATCCAAAGAAAGATGACACTCACAGTTGTCCTCAACTAAACACACACACGCACACACACACACACACACTACCGCTGAGAAGTTGGAGACTGAAGAGATAGCTGCATGGGTAAGAGCATTTGCTGCTCTTATAGAAAACCCAGGTTCAATTCCCAGTACTCACATGATAGCTCACAATTGTCTACAACTCCAGGACCAGGGAAAGTAACCAGGTTCTAACCTCTACAGGCTCTAGGCCCACATGTGGTACACCTACACACATCCAGGAAACACTCATACACATAATAAAATAAAATAAAATAAAACCATCAAGGAGTGATGAAGTAGCCCCTGCTCAATGTACTGAGCCCTCTCCTCAGCTTGGTCACTCACTGTATGCCTCACGCTAGGCCTTTACAGAAAGAAAAGAAGCAATCCTGTAAGCTCAAGGCTGACTAAGGGACCTCAGGTTGAATTTTACTCTTAGCTACTCCCTAAGCCAGGATCTCTATGCAGTGCATCCATGAGCAACTATGGAAATGTCTTCGCATTTAGATAACTCGAATCCCTGACTAAAGGACAAGAAGAAGGAAAGGAGCCTAAGAAAGTCTGCCCTTGGCTCTCAATACAGTGACTGTGCTGCTTCTGAAAACAAAACTTCCAGTCTGTCCCCATGTCTGAGCACCTTTATGTCTATGCATTTGGATGAGCTATGTAATCCCTCTCTAGGCCTCAACTCACTCTCTGGTAAAATGGGGGGCACCTGCTCACAGGTAGAGTTGTTGTGAAGATTAAATGATCTAATTTATGTAAAGCACCATATCATTATGTAATTAAATTCAATTCCGAGAATCACACATTTTCCAATATAGTGATTGTGAAATTGCAGTCTAGTTCACACTCTGCATATTTTAATACATATATATTTAATACCAATTCCTCTCACCCCAATCTTGCCCAAAATGTAGTTATTAAGTTGCTGGTACATCTTACTAATCAAGGCATTCTTAAATGAAGAGGCCATGATCTTTTAATTACTGTCTCATTGCTAATAACAGATCTGAAGTTCACAACGCCTGCCACCCTAAAGACTTTTGCAGTCGGCTCTGTACTGACAGTCATGAGAGCAGAGCCAGAAAATCAACACGTCCTTTCTGACCTGGCTGCCTGTGACACAATTCCTGAGATTCTTGCCCAGTTCCTGGTGACTCACAACCCCAGCTGTTCACCAAAATACTGGGCAGCTTACTGGCCATGGTGGAGGGGTATGTCTGAGTTCAATTACTTACCCTGTGCACTGGACTTGACAAAATATCTCCCAGAGGTCCCACGCCTCTAGGTCTGAATTCCCAGACACCCTCACAGATAACAACAAAGATGGCTATACCTGGTTTGAATTCTAGGAGAATCAAGAATTCACTGATTTATAAAACTGGAAGGTTCACCCTCTTCCTGCACCTTTGTTGATGAGATGAGGAGAAGCCCTCAAAGGCAATACTCAGCCAGGAAATATGGAAACCTTATTTGAGCCTTCAACTGCACCTATCCTCTCAGCCAGCTAAGAAAATTTACCTCTTTTGAATCCTGAAGACGTTTAGGGTCACAAGTGACCTATTTTCTCAAGAAGCCATTTGAGAAAAAGAGAAAACTTTCGTGTAGGCTCGATCGAACCCATGAGGAGTGGCAAAGGTGGGTATTGGGTTGGAAGCAGTTGAGCTCTCTGGCACCCCTTTATACAAAAACTCCGGATTGTTTGGCTGGGGGCTTCACCCCAGCTCCTGGCATAAGCTCCCTCTCCTGGGAGTTGCCTCAGTCCAAACTCCACCTCTGAGAAAGCCCACCAAATGGTGACCCCTCCCCAGGGAGGGTCAAGATCACTCCCACAGGCTATTTAAACTGCCCCCAGAGAATGAACACACACATGAGTGTCTTGACAGTAAACTTATACGTAGAAAATTTAGAGGTGAATGGGCAAATCCATTTGAATTTGTCTCAAGTCCACTTAGCAATGAAAGCTGTCCCATCTTGATTGTTAGTAGCCCCCAAGTGAGTCAGTACTCAAACTGTGTTAACATCTGCTCCAAGAGGAAGACTGAATTCCATACATACCAATGCCACTCCCACTCTTCCTGCTCTGCATAAAGAGGCAGAACCAGGCCCAATGTACATTTGTCTTCTACATAGTTTACTCAATCTCAGTCAGCATCTTTACTGAGAGGATATTTGAAGATGGAAGAATATGAATAAATTAATGGAAAAGTTTCTTCTAGTTTATTTAGTTGTGGGTTGTTGAAGAGGTAGAGACTGCTCAGTGTATTTTGGAATAACTAAGGGAAGAAAAACAAAACAAAACAAAAAAAAAAGTCTCCAGACTAAAGAACAGCAACAAAGACAAGGGGAGCCACCACCTGAGGGGTGGATGACTACATGGTACCTTGAGAGATGTCCAAATAGCACAGGTACCTAGCTACTTGGGAATTCCTAAAGACCCTGTACAGCCCAAGTATAGAACAGTCTAAACCCAAATGAACTCTGGAATACTACAGTGGCCATTTCAGTGGGAACATCATTAACAGCTGGTCCGTGGCTCGTAGCTTTCTGAGACCTATCAACTTTGCACAATCTCTTGTGTCTTGGGTCCTGGAAACCTGGCAGGTATGGTGAGAGAATGAAGAAAAGACAGACAGACAACAGGCAGACAGACAGACAGACACACACACACACACACACACACACAGATATATGTGTGACAGAGGTCACTGTAAGGGAGGCATCTCAGGCTGAGGTCACTGTAGGGGAGGAGTCTGAGGCTGAGGTCACTGTAGGGGAGGAGTCTGAGGCTATAAACATCCCAGAGGAGGAAGCCATGTTTGCAAGGTTTTCATGCCAGTTTTCACAGAAACCATAAAAAGGCTTTGTCATTCTTCTGACTCTGACCTGAGGGTTGGGGGTGGGGTACAGGACTTGGCCAGTTTCCCATGTCTTTGACATGGTTAGCTCATGTCTAAAACCACACATTTCTTATGACTTCATTTACTTGCTACACAATTGGGAAACCCTGGACCAATGAGAAGATTTAACATGAAGGTATGAATTATATCAACCTCTACAAGTGCCACAGTTATGGATCAGCCATTGTCCTCATACTATTTGAAACTTTGTCACTTGGCTTTTCTCCTTCACTGAGTTCACCTGCTTATGTTTCTTGCCTCTAAGGCCTTGCCACAGTCCATGAAGCTGTCCCTTGCTCCAGCCTAAGCTAGTGTTTGGTCTCCACCTGCCCGCACTGCTCAAACCAAATTCCACTCTGTCCTTTACAAATGGTAGGATTTTTCCCTCCTGTGTACTCTACCACCTAGAAAAGCAAACTTCTGGAAGAGAGAGCACACAAACTCATTTTCTCTCTTCTTATAACTGTTACTGAGGAGTTGCCTGTGAACAGAAGAACCATACAGTGCCCAGAGTGCTCTTCACAAGAAATCTGCCTATTCCCATTGCTCAGACAGATTTCCCCTGTGTGCAGTCATCTCGAGGGCAGGGTCAAGCACAGTCCCCCAGTAAGTGTTTAATCCACATTTTCCAAAGACAAATGGAACAATCACCAATCAAAGAGATCTTTCTTCTGTTCCTACCCCTCCTTCTGCCTCAGAAAACTCCTAATACACCTAATGTGTTATGTGCTTCACTGGGGAAAAAAAAAAAAGACTAGGGGAGAGAATAAGCAGGAATGGGTCAAGGCACCTTGGATCAAGTCACAGCAGCTTGGCAGAAAGAGCTGCAATGGCCAGAATAGGAAGGGCGCACTCACCGGTTAGAGGGTGTTGGTGATCAGCAAATTGCCAAGAAGCAGGTCTTTCTATCACAGACACATGGTGCTGTCTAGGCAGGCCCGGTTCTTAGTTGTGGGGTTCCTCCTGAGAATGAGTCTCCCAGAGATTCAGCTTGCAAATGGGCTCCTTAATATACTTGGAGTCTAAGCTGATAAAATGATGATCACCAATAACTCAACACCTCTAATGTGTCGTCTCATCAGATAGCACAGCAAGCTCATTCTTGGAGGAAGTAGTGAAGACTGTAGAGGAGGCATTCATCTACCTCCATCTGCAGCATCCACAGACTCGCTCCGGCGTCTGCACTCTAAAGGCTCAGCAGCAAAACATAAACAAATCCCCCTTTTGGAATTGAAGAGTAAGAATATAAAAATGTAGATTCCAGAAATAAGAATGTAGAAATAAAGAAATATAAAGTTGTAAGACAAAGAGAATAGAACAGATTGCCAGCAATTTTCTCAGCAGCTAAAGGATTAACTATTAACTCTGCTTTAGAACCCATAGCTCTATCTGCAAGGCTGAAGTGGCCCTCTGCAAACTTAGGGTTGCTCTGCAAACTGAAGATCAGCTTTTAGATAACCTCCCTGGCCACTCATGATCAGAAATTGATCTGAGCTCAGGTAACTTTTAAATGATGGATGTACACGACTTTTGACTTTTTGGTTTTATATTGGCCCACACCCTTCCCTGCCATCCAAAACTGGCAGTGTCAGGGGAGGGTCAGAGCCTTGGTAAACACTATCAAGGAATGCCAGGGAAAAACAGTGGACTAAATACAAATACTAGTTTAACTGAAAAGCTCTGTTAATGGAAATTGCAAAGAAGGGCAATTTATATCTGAGTTTTACTTTGAGACTGTAAAAATTCTTTTGTTATTGCCTAATGCTTGCTATAAAAGGAGGAGTTCAGAAACCGGCCTTTGCCACAGCCTTACAAATCCATCTCCAGCTGTGGTCTCAGCTAGCTGATAAGGTTTTTATGCCCCATGGAGATTTATTTTTTTTAATTTTTTTTCCTGGAATAAAGTTTGCTTCTGTTTTATTAGACTTTGGTAGTCTGTCCCCATCTTTGCACATCCCCTGTGGACCCAACAGAAATGAGACTGCATCATGAACTCTCAGTTGTAGTGACTTGTCCAAGGTCACAGAACACAGACCTGAGTCCTTGCTACTCAACGTATTCCTCTTTACACTTAGTCTCAGGCCAAAATGATAACCAAAGCCAAGGACAACACTGAAGGAGAGAACCTACCTCCCACATATGATAGTAGCTATATGCAGCCCCACCCCAAGCATTCTTTTCACAGAAATCATGTGATCTTTATAACACTCCTACGGCCCACATGTCAGTGTGTATTCCATATGATGGATGAGTGAGCTCATCTAAAGTCACAGGCAAGGAAGAGACAGAGGTCATCCCACTGAGCAGTCAGGAGGGGGAGCTATACACTCAGACTCTGCATAAAGCCATGTGAGCCCAACCTCAACTGGATCTATGTTAGGATCTGTTTTACTTGCTTTAAGATTCTATTTACCAATTGGGTCCAAGAAACCAAGAAGAGAGGCGCTAGCAGTGATGCTGCTGTGGAAACGAGACAGCTAGAACCACAGCTGCAATGTACCATGCTAATGATGTCTGCCCACAACCACCTGAAAAACTCATCTAGATGCAGAGGCTGAAGCCCATCGCTAGTCCATGAGACTAAAATAGAGCTTGAGAATCTATACATATAACTGGTTCCCAAGGTGACCCTATGGGCCCATAGACACTCCTCACTATTATTTAAGAGACCATTTGAGCCAAATGTTTCACTTCATTAATGCAAAAGATCTGGGATCATAGAGGCTATGATGTCCAAGGTCACCCAGCACATCAGTGACACAGCTGGGAACCAGCATCATAGCTCTGAGATTTCTCTTTGTTCCTGCTGTAACCAGACTTACTTTGAATCACCAGTCAGCCCCATTACTTTATGAACTAAGTCATTTTGAATACTAAGTGTTTTTCCTATTTCATGTCCTCTATCTTTGTCATCACCTTTTGAGAATGGGACACTGGTTTTATTTATAGAGGAAGAAAGGGAAGTTCAAACAAATTTAACAATGATAAAATTACCTTGAGCTCATAAGCCAGAGCTGAGCAGGATTCTACACTGGCCTGCTTCACCCATGCTGCTCTTTCTCAAGTCTCATCCTCAGGAGGAAGACTCCCTACTACAACTCGCTGAGAGGAAAACTTAACAACCTCAGCTCACAGGCTGGAGCCAGGAGCTGAAGTCCGGACCAAAATAAAGACAATGCACACTGGCAAGTGGTTTTTTTGTTTGTTTGGTTTTTGTTGTTGTTGTTTAAAAAAAAAACTAAGTCCAAGAAAAGCACAGAAAAAGGAACCTGAAGCCCCAACTCCTCCAAAGGCAACTTGTCAATTTCTTTTCAAACCTTCCAGGGGTTCCAGGCCTAGATCCAGGAGTGTGACACTACAAACCTATAAATTCTGTACCCTCGAGTCCCAAGATCTCTCCAAACAAAATTAATGGCCTGCAAACTCTAAATGGGTGATTACAATCTATAAAACAGCCAGCAAAATGACTTCAAGGGGATTCATATTCATCACCTCCCACTGATTTCCACTATAGCGTTGCTATGTTTATTGAGTAAAAAGTCTCCTCTGCTGTGTGCCTAGGCGCAATACTCATCTACACACAGAAACATATGGCTGAGTTGTTCAGAACTTATTTTGCCACTGGTGGTCTAGGTCAGTGGGAAGCATGGCAGAACCTGCTAGAGAAGCTTGAAACCTGAAGACAAGTTTATTGGTATTGCTGTGAATATTTCCATAGATCCTACAAGGATGGAGAAGTAGCCAACAGGATGGGTAATAGATCTCTGGATTATCCAAGAGCAATCTCTCTGGAGGTCTTGGGCCTCAGAGTACAGTAGAATGTGTGAGTGTGTGTGTGTGTGTGTGCATACACACGCACGCACACACACACAAATCTAAATCAAGATCCAAGTATGGCTGTGCCCAGACAGCTCTCATGAGTGGATTCTGTTACTGTAATAAAACATGTGAGAAAATCAACTTATACAAGAAAAGGCATTTTCGGTTTTAGTGTTTTCAGCCCATGGTTAATTGGACCCACTGTTCATGGGCCTGGGGTAAGACAAGCTACTCAAGTCATGGCAAAAGAAGTGAGACACAGAGATGGGGGGAAAGATGGACTTAGGGAGAGGCCAGACTCCACAGTCCACAATGCTCTTCAAAACCTCACCCTTACTACCCCACTACCTCACAATACCATCGTGGGCAAGGAGCCAAGCCTTTCACTCACAGGACTTTGGGAAATACAGATACAAACTATAGCAGATATGCTAAACAAACAAACAAACAAAACAGTACAGAGACAGGTCCAGCAGACATACTGAACACCAGTGGCCAAGCTGGCATTCTAAAAGTAAAAACAAACTGGAGGAAGATAAGGAAAACTGGGGCAAGGGTGGAAGGGGAGCTCCCCCACACCCTGTGAGCCCCAGGGGCAGAGCCCAGTTACTTCCTGTTGGTAAGTCACTTTCAACAGCGCAGGAAAAGAAAGCCTCCCAGGCCTGTCAGATTCTCTTGTGAAGATTTCCTTTCATAAGGATTTGCATGACAACGATTTTCTTCTAAGTACAATGGGGACAACTGGAGAGCTTTCAGAAGGAAATTAATGTGACCAGAAAAGCATCTTAGATTCTTGCTGGCTGCTGCAAGAAGAATGGCCTTGGTAGGAAGGGAACTGCTAGGGCGGAATGGCAATAGGCTTTTAGGAAGCCATTACAGCTGTCTACACAAGCAG
>LOEQ01002696.1:237201-250108 GCA_001685075.1 Bramus lutescens
CCGGAAACTGGAGGAATGGCGGTGGCATCTCAGGGTTAGGCTGTCTGGGGCTATCTGCCTCACTGTATGCAGAATGGGGTGTTATACCAATAACACAGCCGATCTGTCATGAAGGACAAAATACTTGGAAACAGTTCAGGAACCAAGGCCACACCTGGAAGCCATGGAGAAGCCAATGTTGGTACTAAGTTGACCTTGCCAGGCCAATGTGATACATCCATCCCCTTTCAGTCTGTGAAATAATGCATAAAGAGTACCTGCCATCTTCTAGTTTCCCCATATCTCCGCTGCAGGAGGCTCCAGGTTCACCAACTGCAGGGCTAGCTGCAAAGTGAGGCTGCTTGGGTCTGCCGCATTTCCCAACAAAGACATGCTAGGTTCATGCAGGGCCAGTCTCTTCCAGATCTCCAATTGTTGTCTTTCTAAGCTCCAAGGGAGTTATATCTGACTTCTGCACATCCATGTTACTTTGATTCAATTTTTCAATAGCAATCGATGTCTAAAAATTACAAGTTCATTACTCACATTTCAGAAAAAGGTGAGGTCACCACAAGATGGGACACAGTACCCCCACCTATGTCATGCCACAGGTGAGCAACTACTGACCATCAGGACTTTGAAGAGAGGGAAATAGCCCAGGGGAATGTTGTGTCACAGATATGCAAGGTAACAGCGTAGAATGGAGTCATCTTCAAGGCCTGGCCAAGACACCTGTCACTCCCCCAGGTGACTAGAGGTAGTGACTTTGAGCATTTGACATAAGTGGACCAGACCCAGGCTTATCACATGCTCTCCAACCCTAGTCCAAGCTAGACACTGCTTGGATAAAATCATGGCTCCTATGTAGGGCAGCTTCTCCAGGAAGCCCAGCCCTGTTTATGGCATTTCCCCTGCTGTGGAAGGAAAGCCCCTGCTCTAGCCTCATGCGCTCCAGCCTCAGACATTAGCTCAGCTTACAGAAATGTGTTCCCATTCAGTAATGCCAGCTGTGATTCCAGGTAATTCCTCTAAGTGTGCTCTTAAATCCCAGCAGCTGTTCCAGATCACAGCAATGAAGATGGTGCTGGCCGCTGCCCTGCCGCAACTGGGGATGGAGCCACCCAGCTGGTGGCTTCCTAACACTGACTGCCACCAAAACAGCAGCCCAAGGGGGTCACTTCATGTGTGGGTGCCTCCAGCAAGCACACACCTGCTCTGAGGCTAAGGCTGGAAGGCTCTAAACTACAGACCTTATGGCCCCACAAGATCCTAGGTCACCCTTAGCGTTGAAAGGAGGAACTGTGGATGAACTCCCAGCTCCCACTCAGCTTCAGAGTATCAGAGAGATACCCAAGATCACAAACCAAAAACGCCCCAAGGTCAGATTTGAATTCTGATCCTATGATGGACAGTGCAGCATGTGCTCCCTTGGTATGCTATTCCCCAGGACTCTAAAAGCCACTTCCCCTTCTTTAGCCAAAGTAGCCTAATATCTCAACTGTATTCCTCTACCCCCAGCTGTGTCAACCATGTCAGTGGAGTGCATTAATGTTTTTGTTATCAAAAATGTATTTCCTCACTGGATTCAGCATCAGCATCTTTGCACCTGCAACTTAGCTTAGGAAGGATTTTTTCCCATGACGTCACGATGGAATGGCTGGCTCACAGACAGAACCGCACCCATGTGAACACACAAATCCGCATGCATGATTTTAGCCTCTGAGCCTGAACAACAGTCTCCAGATATTTCTGTCACCCAAGTGCTTGGAGGCCGCTGGTTGTTCCCCAACAACAGAGTAAGTCTGTGTAAGAGGTTTCCAATGTACAAAACCAAGCCCTGTAAATTACAGCTGGGTCTGGAGGGATGGCACAGTCAGTAAAGTACTTGCCTTGCTAGCAAAAGGACATGAGTCTAACCCCTAGGATCCATATAAAGAAAAGCCGGGTATGGTGGCACACACTTATAATTCCAGTGCTGGGACCACAGGGACAAGAAGAGCCCCGTGGCTCCAGGTCAGCGATTCTGAGTAAGACAGATGCTAAAGCCCTTCATTCCTCCTTGCAACCCACCCTGGGTTATGGGCCTAGAGTAGAGACTTGGAGAGGAGGCCCTCCTATTACCCACTCTGCCTAAATTCAGAGTTCCACAATCTGATGCCTAGCTCTCCTACCTGCATCCTTTCCATGTGACTCAGGGCCATGTTCAGGGTCAAAGGATGCTGCTCCTGGGACAGCTCTGGCCCTTGGACAGTTGTGAGTGAGAAGTTTGGGCAGGGTCAGAAGTCAGAAGTTCAAAGTTCAAGGTTTTCTGCTCATCACCAGCACAGCCAGTACAGTATCCTCTTTTGTCTTTTGTTCCGTACCTACAATCTAAAAGCTAGAGACACCTATTTTTTCTTCATTTCTGGCTTGTGCGTGTATGGTATACATGTGTATGTGTTCATGTGTGTATGGGTTCACTATGTGTGGGTAACAGTACAGGGGAGCGGGCTAAGCATTTGCTGTGGAGTCACACTTGATGTCTGGCCAAAGCAGATGTCACTCCCCAGGTACCCAGAAACAGTGGCTTGAGTATCTTATGGTAAAGCTTTTGACAAGATCTAGTCAATCCTTTTGCACACTTTCCCCAACAGAGGCTGATGCTAGTATCTTCCAATTATGCTAGTCTAGCTACCCAACTTGGGCAATCCCCTGTCTCCACCTCCCAAGTACTGGGAGTATGAGAAGGCTCGTTGTTCTGTGAGGTTTTGCTTGTTTATTTGTTTTGGTTTTTCCAAACTCCTTAAGATTGCACAGCAAGCCTTTATCCACTGAGCTTTCTCCCAGGCCCACAGCTGAGGCTTTGACTGCTTGATTCAATTACAATTCTCCATCAGCTACACAGAAGCAACTGCTCCTTTCCTTCCATCCTCCTTGATCAGCTCTTAGAGCAAGAATATGGGGTTCGCAGCCAAAGCACAGTCCTGTACATGGGTGCATCTGAACTGGGCCTTCATGGGTAGTCAAGCCTCACCCAGAGAGCCTCGCCTCGCTGTCTCCCAGATCCTTCTCCTACTGATAAAGGTCAGCTGTCATGTCAACAGATCACCTCGGGGACCCCATCAGATAGGCACAATGGACAGTGCTTGTGCATTCTGGCTCTTGGGTAGTAGGACAGTTGAGATTCCAGAGGCAGTGAGCATGGAGGGGTGGGTGTTTGGCACAAAGATGTAGAGACAGGACTTCACATGGCACCTCTGAAAGAACCACTGGAACTGATTCCTTAAACCAGTGCACCAGCACAGTCAAACTGTCCTGATTGTGAAAAAGTCAATGACCAAGTCCCATAGGTGTCCCTCAGCGACCCCTGGGGCAAGCCTAAATCCCTAACCATGACTGGACTACAAGTGGGCTAATGTCAGAGGTAGTAGTGATCCAAGGGCACTCCGGGTCAGCCCAGAGCATCCACGTTAGGCATCTTACGTTGATCATGTTCTAGAAACACACCAACCTGGTCATGTTAAGAAACGGAAAGGTGAGCCTGTGAGATGACTGAGCAGGTAAAAAGTGTTTGCCACACAAGCCAGACAACCTGAGTTCAATCCCCAGAACTCAGAGTGAAAGGAGAAAAGCAACTCCTAAAAGGTGTCCTCTGATCTCCATATATGTGCCTTGATACTCCAGTGTATACACATATGCACATGAATACACACACAAGCACGCATATGCATGCATGTGCGTGCGCACACACACACATGCACACGCACAGATGTACCCCCATCATCGTCATCATAAAATCTTGAGATGTAAAGCTGTAATTGCTGAAATTTGTCCAGTGTCACTTGGACTACGAATGGAAACAGCAGGATTTGAACACAGACAGTGAAGTGCAAGTTCAATGCTACTGCCTAAATTGCAGCTGCCTAAGCATCAGCCCACAGAAAGGTAGCTTCAGAGCCAACAGGAGAAACTGGGTGCCACTATGAGGAAGACAGGTTTTTCTTTTCAAATTGATAACTTACAATTTTATTTTTTATGCCTAAAGGTTAATAAAAATGGTTGCGAGTACTATTAAAATGGAACATTTCAATTGAAAAGCACAGTAAGTATATTATTAAACATCATTTTCTAAAATACAGCTTTAAAACTTCTAACATGCTTGTTTAATTTCAATGGGATCAAGACTGAGTCTCCATGTTACATGAATCCAGGCTAGATTACAAATCATCATCATCATCACCATCCTCACGGCTTCTTTTCAGCACATTTGCCGATTCATTGGCTGTATTTGGTGATACCATATTAGTAGTAATAAGAATGTTATTGAACCCAATTAATGAGGAAGACAGCTTTAAAATGAATTACTGTGAGACAGTGGGGTGAATGAGAATGGGGGCTTCTGAAATCATCTTCTCCAGAGCATTTGTATAAACAGGTGGGACAAGGACAGGCATGGAGGCAGTGGGGTGGAGGCGGTGAGCTAGAGGAACCATCCTGCAACCCTACCCACCCCCATACATGAAGAGGTGAACAGAAAAAACTATTAGTTGCTAAAACCCCACCAAAACAAATCAAGGGAAGATTTAGGAGACTGAAATGAGTTCCCTCCTTTCCTCTTTTCCCCAGCTATGTCTTCACATTTCTTCTGATGTGCCTGACAAGCAGAACACTGTCACCACAGAAATCTGATTCGAATGACTGAAGTCCAAAGTCTGATCAAAGGACCCAGAAGTCCTATTCAGAGTCTGGCACAGGGAATCTGTTTTGAGAAGGCAAAGAGAACTCAATGCGTACTTGGTCCCTCTTTGCTGAGCCTGTGTAATTTATGTCGAAAGACATCAAGGGTCCCAGCAGCCTTCTCCTCTGGTGAGAATTGTGAATGGCCCAGTGCCCCCATAAAAGGCCAGCAGTGAAACCAGAAGCCGCCACCAGAGAGCTACAGCCACGGAGAGAACAGTCTGACTGTGCTTTAGATTGGTTTCCATGGCAATGAGTGCTCCTTCATCCCTGTCTTTCAGCCCCAGGGAAGGACAAGGATACCCAAGAGAAGACAGTAGGAATGAGAGGAAAGAGAAAGGATCCTTCCCTTAAAGCCAAAGCAACTAATTCTCCTATCTGGCTAGTCACAGTTCTTGGCGACCTTGGTCATGCTATAACCTGGCTCTGGACCTTGGTTTGTTCATCTGTCAAAGGATAGTCTGCAGCAGACATGAAGCCACAGGGCCATTTCCAGTATTTCAAGTGCCAAGGATCAGTCTCACCAGGCAAGGCGCTGGAAAAGCTTAGCCTTCTGCAATACTGGAGTCTCTGACTCACTCAGAGAGCTGAACCCTTGTCATTTCCCAGGTCCTTCTCTTCCTGATAAAGGTCAGCTGTCATTTTAACAGATTATCTCAGGGGACCCATCAGATACAAACCTGGCAGTGCTTGGGTGTGCTGTCCCTCAGGTAGTATAATTAAGCCAGAATGTCATGGTGCCACATCCAGTCCCATGACTGATATTGCTGGGTTTAATCTCCATTTCAGATGTGCACGGTCCCCTAGATGGCAGCCAGTCATGTTAGCTCAAGGGAAGGAATTCCTGGAAGGACACTTCATTTGGTGTTGAGAGAACTGAGGTGAAGGGAGACCATGGAGGGGAGGGGAGTTCCAGGCCAAAGGATACACAAGGAACTGTGGACACCGCAGCCCCTAAGGGAGTATTTAAACCACTAGCTCATTGCTCACATGAGGGATGGGTACAGCAGGACACAGTATACAGAGGGTGGACACAAACTACTGGAGAAGAGCAGGATGTGCTTTGGCGTTGGTGATGCTTCCAGAAATTGATAGAGTCCTTAGGGAGCTTCTTGAGGCTGCTGAGCCTTAAGGAAGTTCTAGCTTCCAGGCTCAACTCGCATGCAACTCATCTGCATCTATGTTGCTCTCCGAAGGCCACGTTAGGTTAGGAAAGGGTTAACGGAGCTTTTATGCCAAGCTTCCCTCCCTAAAGCCTAGCAGAAAGCTGAGCTAAACATGAGAAATCTGATTAGCTTCCAACTCTGAGCAATCTTATTTATGAGGTCCTGCAAGTTGGTCTGCAGGATTAGTGGTCTATGGACAAGACAAATCAATATACAACAAGTAATTAAGGAACATTTCTCTTCCCTTTAAGCTACTTGCACCAGGGTACAAGAGGAGGAAGGGTTTCCATAGCCTTTATGTTCATTCTGAGGTCATTTGCAGGATGTGGTGGCTCTTGCTAGTGGACCAGAATACAGGGTTAAATATTTCACAGGATTGGTATGATAGACACATTGTTCTAGAGTTCCCTTCTTCAAAACAAACCCAGAACAAATAGCTGCTGAGAGAGTGGCAACCCCAGGAAACCTATTTTCAAGTTGCAACAGCTCTGCTTGATTTGCTTATAAACAACATTGCCTCACACAATACCTGGTTCATAAGTAATGGGAGACCCAATGGATGAGTGAATTAATAAACAGATGGTTTTCAGTCGGCCAACAATTTAACTGGGAGCCTGCTGCACACAAAATTTTATACCCTAATATTATAGTGGCGATTTACATTGGATTCATAGGATTTAGGGATTGAAAGTGAATTTTAATATAATCTGATCTGGTGTTTTGTTGTCTTTTAAGTCACAGGTTGCAACCCATTAGTGAAAGATGAAATTGATTAAGTGAGCCTTAATCTTCATTTTACAAATGAAATGAGAACAGGACAGAGTAGAGAAGAATCAAACAGGATGGGAACGAATAGAATAAAATGTTCTAGAAAGCAAGCAATCAAAGTGTATTGATATGGCTATGTAATAAGGGGAAGCGTAGGTAAGATTAGTCTTGCATTTGTGGGTATGGATGTATGTACTGGCTGTATAGTGTCTTTCTGAAGCTGAAACCCATTCGTGGTGGGGGTTTCACCTCCCACCCAAGTTCATATCTGCAGTAAGTGAGCTACCAGTATTTGAGACCCCTTCCATTACAGGAAAAAGGTCTCATCATCAAACCATTGTTTTTCCTTTACAGACAGCCTGGCTGTGGGAGTAGCAGTCAAGATACCACAGAAAGAAAAAGTCTCCCACATTTAGACAGACTTCTATAGGCTGAACCAACTGAAATGAGATCTAATGACTTCCCTCATGACAGAACCTTCTAGATTCTAATGGTCAGTTGTACTCCAGCTGAACAGCTTGGAAAATAGTAGGAAGAGCCCCTGTTTTATCCAGAATTGCTTATAAATTGTTGTGGTGTGTCTGTTCATTATCCAGCTTGGTTGTGTTAACAAACCCCTGGAGAGAGACGCAAGAGAACCCTAGAAACATCAGGCCAGCCTCTGCTCTACAGCTGGTGTGGGCTATAAACCCACTCTGGATTCAGGTGACCTCAAGTCTTTCTGGATACCCCCCCCCAGTACCATCTGTCCAAAATCCTGTGCTCACATGCAACTAAGCACCAGTGTCCCACTCCCTTGGACGTGAACAAAGAGCCCACATGAACACCTGTTTTCATTAGTGGTTTTCACAATGTTGCTAAGCACTGATACATCAATGGCATTAGTTTCATGAAGCAATACTAAGCTGGCTAGATATGATGAGATGCATTATGACATTCCACTGTATTCTATTGGATTTTTATGGCAAGAATGATGACACATTCTGTGGACCCACAGTGGCACAAGGCACTTAAAGTCGAAGCCAACAGGAATGGGGATATAGCAAGAGTTTCACAAGGAACCCATTTCTATTCATGATGTTTGGCTGTGTACTCACATTTGGTGGCAAGGAAGAGAAGGTGACAGCTTGGGAAGCTGGAGCCCTGCTGTTGTGAGGATGCACAAAGGAATGGTCTTGGTTTCCGTCTGCCTCTTATAAACCCACAGGGAAGCTCATCAAACAAAACACGGTGCGGGTCTTAGGCACAGCACACTAATAGCTATTACAGATCCATGATTCTTCTTGACCCCTTCTTGCTGCCAACAGAGTAATAGCCATCTTGTACTTTCTCTGAAGATTTGAAAGCTAAAGCCGATTAAAAGTTAGAAAAGAAGTTTGAATGGTGATTTTGTTTTTCACTCCTCACCCAACTTTGAAGAATTTGTCTTTGGAGAACCATCCTAATCAAATAAAGTAAAATCAGCTCACCAGAGACATTATCTGGCTTGCATGATTGTCTGGCTGGGTTATACCGCAGCTGTTCACAGTGACATGGTTCATTAAACAATAAAGTCTTCATCAGACATCCCCCACCCCTGCACTGGATTTTACTGGATCCTACCCCACACACCACTGGAGAAGCACAGCTTTACTCAGTGTGCAAAGCCACCCATCTCCAATGGGGTGATCCAAGGATTGTTTTGTGTGATGCTTTATCAGCCAGACCTTGAAAATGGACTGCATCAATTAGAAGCCACTACATTTTCTATGATAGAAATTGTTGTCATCAGACATCACATTAGATAGTGAGTTCCCTGTGGGCAGGGACCACAACACTTCATCTTTATATACCCATTGCTAAAGTAAAGTGCCTGGTGTTTGGTACTTGCCAAAAAAGAACCCAGTGAATCAAGAAGAAAATGACAGTAACATGTGACTCTTCACAGATGCAGAAATGCAGTATTTAGAAGTCAGGATGTGCCCTGATTGCAATGAACATTTGGTGTCTCCAGTTATGTCTCCCTTCTTCCTGGTTTCTTAATTTTCCACTTGATTGGGTCAAACTGATCAAGTCTGCATGAAAGCAGACAAGATTCAGAAAATCCCCCCCCCCAACCAAAGGTTCAACAACACCAATTAGGTTGCTTTCAAACTCAGAGACCACACTAGATGGCAGGGCACCTGTGCCAATCTCAGGCTTCCTGAAGAATCCCATGGTCAAAAGAGGCCACCAGAAACTGAGCTACTAAGAAGTGGCTATGACCTTGGAAATTTCTCTCCTGGCAAGAAGTCTGACTGAATTGATACAGCACAGAAGTGAAGGGCTGCAGCCAACCTGGGAGGTTTACCAGTTCATATGCTGGAGACCAACTCAAAGCTGAGCCTATGTCAGAATCACCCAGCAGAGGTAATCAAACTCAGATGATGGAATCTGCATCCTTAAAGAGCACCAGCGAATGCTGCTCCTCTCGGCACCCCATTTTGGGAAGCACCGGTTTATACTGCCCATTGTCTTGGTTGGAGTTTGGAATCTACCAACCCTTATAATTTGAAGCAAGTTATTTCAACTCTTTTAGACCCATGATGCCAAGTGTCAAACCAAACCACCAAGAATGTCTTTCCCGCCAGGCCAACGAACATTGCTGCTTAGGTGGGACACTGACAGATAGAAGGGGCTTGATGAAAACTAGCCAGTTAGGAAGGAAATACGATGACCTTGTCTGTGGGAAAGGCTTGGGACATGACAGCTGGGTATTGTTATCATTTCAGTGCAGCCACTAAGTTGCTATGTGACCCTTAGCATGTGACACTCCCACTCTGGGTGTCCCCTCATTAGCAAGATGGGAACATTTGGCATTTTATGATGGGAGGAGCTGAAAGTTTCTGGAAATCCCTGTTCCTGACTGTATTATATATCACCACACATGAGAACAGCTTCTCTAAACATTGGTACCATACCTGAGAGTTCCTAGTGCCACACTCTGGATGAGTAATTTTACTCTGCCTTGAAAACAAGCCACACTCTGGGCCTCTTTTGTAGCTTTCTGAGTTCCAACTGATGCTGCTACTCTACTTATGCCATTCAAAGGACCCATTTCCTTGACAACTCGATGCAGAATCTTTCTAGGTTCTCCAAACCCTTTTGTAGGGGAGAGATGGGAAGATGCATAAAATGCTGGCCATGCAAGGGTGAGGTCCTGAGTTCAGAACCCACATAAAGCCAGACATAGTCCTCTAGAAGGATAGGAGGTAGAGACTGAGGATCGCCCAAGTGGGAGAGACATCTACCCTGGCATCCTCCACAGTGAATAAGAAACCCTTTCTTAAACAAGGTAGACAATGAAGAACGATATCTAAGCTTGTCCTGTAACACACACACACACACACACACACACAAGAAAAGAACTCATGCGGGTGCTTGAGGAGGGGAGGGAAGGAAAGGGAAAAGGGAGAGGAAAAGATGGAAAAAGAGGGTTGGGAAGGAAAGAGGAGAGAATAAGGGAGGGAGAGGGCAGGAGAGAGGGGAAGAAAGGGAAAGGAGAAGGAAGAAAAGTTGGTTAAGATTTGAGGATTACTACACTTTACCAAGATTGACATTCTCTTGTCACCTGCAGCCATTTCTATTCCTGTCTTTCACTACTATTCTTTCTTCTTTTGAAGTTACATTGCTTTACTATGTTCTAGAGAGTTGGGGTTCATCAGCTGTCTACTGAGATAAGCATTGCCATGTTCACAAATGCACAGGAGGGTAAGGAGGGGAGAGAACCCAAGCTCTCAGAGATGGGGCCTGAGGAGACTAGTTTCTGAATTTATTTCCATATTGGGCAGGTAAGCCTCAGGACTTGACTAAACGTCTAAGCTCCTTTCTCCTGCATGTTTTCTTTAGCTTAACTCAGTTTACCACATGAGCTTCCTAACAGTTGACAGCAGGGAAAGGGGACTTGCTGGCATAGAGCTATTGTATATTTCATCTTTTATCAGATGCTGCTGAAATTTCTGCATCAGGGACCATAAATTTAAGGTGCTATTAATAAAACTCTGGTGTGCAGATTGGCTCTGCCTGGTACTCTCAACAACCCTATCAGCAGTGAGCCATCCCAGCTCATAAGCCAAGACTTTATGGTCCTTGGGATGCAACCTGCAAGCTGGAAAGCCTTAGTTGTGTCTTGGGAGGCTGGAGTCATCCATTCAGTGGCTTACAGGAGGCAGGACATGGCATAAACCAGGCAGAAATGGTGAAAACCAAAGAATCTTGGATAAATGGGGTGTTGTTTCACATCCAGAAATTATTAAGTATCTTCTATACTAGCCATCTTGTTCCATTATTGAAAGTTCAGAGAGGGAGGCTCTCTCTGTCTGGAGGTCCTCAGCTTAGGTGATCATGGTTCCTGTGTGACTGAACCAAGTATTCTCACACTCATACTATGCTAACTCTGAATCCTCATGATCAGCCTAGAGTAGCTATTCCCATTTTGCAGAATTGGAAATTGAGGCTTAGAGAAGTCAAAAATATTGTTCAGTGTCATACATGAGATACCAAGATCTTGTAGAGTCACAGGTCTTAGATCCTGTGCCCCAATGACCATATGCGTCTCAAGATACATAGGTGTCACGGGGGCTCCAGCAGAGAAAACCCTCTTTGCTGCCATCACATCCACCACTCCAAGCTGTGGAATGTCAGTCACTTGTCATTCTGTGTCCCTTAGGAAGGTGCTTAGAGCCTCAGGCATATCTTCATGGATGTTGCAGGCACATCTCATGACACAGGACCCAGCACATAGCCAACTCTCTTTTTTAAGGAAAAGAAAACTTTTTGTGTGCATACTGTGTGTGTGTGTGTGTGTGTGTGTGTGTGTGTGTGTTTGTGCAGTCAAAGACCCAAAGCTGGCGCTAGGTGTTTTCTTTGATTGCTTTTCCATTTTACTTACTGAACCAGAGTCTCTCCTTGAATCTGGAACTTGCCAATTCCCTAGCCAACTTGCCTGGGGGTCACTTGTACCTTCCTCCTGAGTGCTGAGATTACAGATGCCTCATGCCTGCTTGGTTTTCAGATCCCCTGAATTCCAAACCTCATTCTTGTGTGTTAAGTCATAGACACTGAGCCATCTACCCAGTCGTGGTCAACTCTCTTTGAATGTCTTTTCTTTCTCTTTCTTTTTCTACCCTCATCCTTCCTCTCCTCCCTTTCCTTTCTTAGTCTTGCTAGGCAGCCCAGACTGGCCTCAGACTCAAGGCCCTCCTGCCTCAGCACTCGGGGAGTGCTGAGATACAAGAAGGCTGAAAGACACGGAAATGCTCAACATCCTTAGCCATCAGAGAAATGCAAATAAAAACAACTCTGAGATTCCATTTTACACCTAGAGGAATGGCTGAGATCAAAAACACTGATGACAACTTATGCTGAAGAGGTTGTGGGGAAAAGGGAACACTTCTGCATTGCTGGTGGGGGTGGAAACTGGTACCGCTCCTTTGGATATCAGTACGGTGATTTCTCAGAAAATTAGAAAACAATTTTCCTCAAGACCCAGCAATACCACTTTTGGGTTTATACCCAAAGGATTCTCAATTGTACCACAAGGACATGTGTTCAACTATGTTCAAAGCAGCTTTGTTTGTCATAGCCAGAATTTGGAAACAACCTAAATGTCCTTTGATCAAAGAATGGATAAGGAAAATGTGGTACATTTACACAATGAAGTATTACACAGCAGAAAAAAATAATGACATCTTGAAATTTGAAGGCAAATGAGTGAATCTGGAAAACATCATACTGAATAAGGCAACTCAGACCCAGAAAGACAAATATCAAATGTACTCACTCATAAGTGGGTTTTAGACATAAAGCAAAGAAAACCAGCCTAAAAGTCACAATCCCAGAGAATCTAGACAACAATGAGAACACTAAGAGAGACATACATGGATCTAATCTACATGGGAAGGAGAAAAAGACAAGATCTCATGAGTAAACTGGGAGCATGGGGACCTTGGGAGAGGGTTGAAGCGGGGGGAGAGGGGAGGAGGGGAGTAGAGAAAAATGTAGAGCTCAATGAAATCAATAATAAAAGAATACAATACTACACCTGTGAAACATGCGGTGGTGAAATGAACTGACAGGAACTTCCTACTCACATCTTTAGGTCTATGTGGGTGTCCTGCTCTCTTGCTCCTCTTTGAAGAGAGCTATAATCAGGCCCAGGAAAAGCGCGCTTGGTGCAGGAGAATTGTCTGTATTCTGTCAATCACGTATTTTAATAAAACGCTGATTGGCCAGGCAGGAAGCATAGGTGGGTCAACCAG